>JASAMZ010006008.1:0-12853 GCA_030248115.1 Linhomoeus sp. GSCO2_2 | reverse complement strand
TCTGAGCGGTTGTTGCAAGGCAACATTGGGATCGCCCGGGATTATTTTTTTGAGCAGACAAAGTTGTTTGTAAGACAAGGGTTTAAAAAAACAAAAGTGTTTCTTTAGGAATGACCGTTCAACAACTGCCTCAACGTAAGTTTTCAAACGGTCGAACGAATGCCGCTCTACAACGTAAGACGAGCGAGTCAGGGCCGATTTGCTGTTTGAACCTTTGAGTTACTGTAGCTCGCCAAATTCAAACTTTTGAATCTCGACTTCTCTTAACGGAATGATCAGTGCGACGAAACCTATCCAGCAACTCAACATCGTCTTTCTACGACGCACGCTGAGCGAGTTAGAGCGATTTCTATGCTAAAACGCGAGAATGTCGCTTTTCGTGGTGCGTGTTTGCGTAATAAACAAATTTTTTACGCCAAGTGAAAGAGCACGTCGACACCTTTTAGTTGACCTATCGCACGCCGCTCTGCGACGTAAGACGAGCGTATTAGAGCCGTTTTGCGTTTTGGACCTTCGGGTTACTGTAGCGCGCGCAATTCAAATTTTTGAATTTCGACTTCTCTTAACGGAATTATCAGTGTGCCGAAATCTAGTCAACGAACTCAAGATCGTCTCTCTATGACGGAAGACGAGCGAGTTAGATGAGTTTCGCGTTTTAAACCTTTGGGTTACTGTAGCTCCCGAAATTAAAACTTTTGAGTTTCGACCAATAGAGGAACAAATGATCAGTGAGTTGAGAGCTATCCAACCAACCCAAGATCGTCTCCTTACGACTCACGCTGAGCGAGTTAGAGCGATTTCTGCGTTAAAAACGCGAGAATGCCGCTTTTCGTGTTGCGTGTTTGAGTAATTAAGAAAATTTTTATTGCCAAACGAAAGAGCACATCGAGACCTTTTATTTGATCTATCGCACGCCGCTCTCCGACGTAAGACGAGGCAGTAATAGCCGTTTTCAGTTTGAACCTTCGGGTTACTGTAGCGCGCGCAATTCAAACGTTTGAATTTCAAAGTCTCTTGCGACATTACCAGTAAGTCGAGAGCTATCCATAAAGCCCAAGATCGCCTTCCTACGACGTTCCAACGCCGAGATCTGAGAGCGTGACGAACGAACGAACGAACGAACGGACGGACGGACGAACGAACGATAAGCTCTCGTAGGGGTTCGCCCGGCTGAGGCCGGGCGAAAAAAATAGAAGTATTTCTTTAGGAATGACCGTTCAACAACTGCCTCAACGTAAGTTTTCAAACGGTCGAACGAATGCCGCTCTACAACGTAAGACGAGCGAGTCAGGGCCGATTTGCTGTTTGAACCGTTGAGTTACTGTAGCTCGCCAAATTCAAACTTTTGAATCTCGACTTCTCTTAACGGAATGATCAGTGCGACGAAGCCTATCCAGCAACTCAACATCGTCTTTCTACGACGCACGCTGAGCGAGTTAGAGCGATTTCTATGCTAAAACGCGAGAATGTCGCTTTTCGTGGTGCGTGTTTGCGTAATAAACAATTTTTTTACGCCAAGTGAAAGAGCACGTCGACACCTTTTAGTTGACCTATCGCACGCCGCTCTGCGACGTAAGACGAGCGTATTAGAGCCGTTTTGCGTTTTGGACCTTCGGGTTACTGTAGCGCGCGCAATTCAAATTTTTGAATTTCGACTTCTCTTAACGGAATTATCAGTGTGCCGAAACCTATTCAACGAACTCAAGATCGTCTCTCTAGACGGAAGATGAGCGAGTTAGATGAGTTTCGCGTTTTAAACATTTGGGTTACTGTAGCTCCCGAAATTCAAACTTTTGAGTTTCGACCAATAGAGGAACAGATGATCAGTGAGTCGAGAGCTATCCAACCAACCCAAGATCGTCTCCCTACGACGCACGCTGAGCGAGTTAGAGCGATTTCTGCGTTAAAAACGCGAGAATGTTGCTTTTCGTGTTGCGTGTTTGCGTAATTAAGAAAATTTTTATTGCCAAACGAAAGAGCACGTCGAGACCTTTTATTTGATCTATCGCACGCCGCTCTCCGACGTAAGACGAGACAGTAATAGCCGTTTTCAGTTTGAACCTTCGGGTTACTGTAGCGCGCGCAATTCAAACGTTTGAATTTCAAAGTCTCTTGCGACATTACCAGTAAGTCGAGAGCTATCCATAAAGCCCAAGATCGCCTTCCTACGACTTACCAACGCCGAGATCTGAGAGCGTGACGCACGGACGCACAGACGCACGGACGCACGGACGCAAAGCTCTCGTAGGGGTTCGCCCGGCTGAGGCCGGGCGAAAAAACACCCGGTAGATGACATCGAGTCGGAGGCTCGCATAGAAGTTGTATCCAGTGCTCTGGAGGTCTTGTAGGAGACGTAGGAAGAAGGAGCGGCCCCCCAACCCCTCGGTCGAGACGCTGGTCCAAGGGTTGCCTTTCAGCTTCAACTGAGATACCATTAGACTGTTTCGAATATGCGTGGCAGTTCATTCTTTGGTGGTGCCATTATGCAAGCTTCAACGGAATGCCAGCTGTGACAACTGACAAGCTTCAACAGAGAAACTGCAACCGTGTCAGCTCGCCTCATATGCGCCGCCGTCCAACTTCATCTCCTTCTGCAGTCCTAGTGAATAGTTCCTCTGAACAGCGGCCTTGACCAGGTTCAGGACCTGACCGTCCGCCCCGCTGAGAATCACCTTGTCCCCGCCAGATAGCACGACAGCGAACAGGCCGGACGGCCGACTGATCTTGTGGCCCTGCATGGGCCATTGATTTTCGGTAGTTATGTACATAATTTATTATGCTGCGTTATAATGGATACAACGCAAAAAGTAGTCGTTAGCAGAGCATTCCCTTCTTGAAGAACCAGCCGGTGTTGTCGCCGGCGACCGACATGTCTGCGGGCGCCTGGGGACGCCAGCCATGGGCGGCCAAGCGCTCCAGGAGGTGACAGCAGAGGGTACAGCAGGCCAACTGGTCGCACTCGCGACCACCTTGCACGACGAAGTCGGTCGCGCCTTGATCGACCTTCTGGGAAGAGAAGATCATTTCTTGGTTGAGGAATCGAAACGAGTGGTTTGGACATTACGAAGACTCCGCAACGCAACACATGGAACGTTTCCATCTACACATGGTGACTCACTTGCTCCTTCAGGCCGGCTTTCCAGTTTGCTTCGATTGTTTCCTTGATTACGGTGACCACATCATTTGGCGCGTGAATTAAACGAAGACAATCTGACGAATGGAGCGTCAGACAGAAGTAGTTGAAGTTTTCTAAAGATATATCCCGTAGTCTATGGTTGGTGATTGTTCTAGCCTAATATGTGTGTGCGTATGCATAAGTGAAACTGAACCTGGCGTGAGTTCTATGTCGATCTTGCTTTCCATACAACCCATGTTGGCAGAACTAGAAATGGAGAAAACGTTACTTCGGCTCGACAGGTCAGGAGATAAGCGACTGCGAAACAGCGTACTACCCAATATGCTTGCTACACGTCGTTAGGGGATGAATATTTCAGGTGTGACGTGACCTTGCTAAACGGTTTCCTTTCATACATATAGGTAGAGCGAGACAAACAATGTTGCCTGTAGCACTGACGGCCAACTCAAGCCTCACTGATAGAGCACTCTCCCTTTCTGACACACATACACACATTTCTGGCTTGGCGCCTGGGTACACGTGACGAGATCATCCAATCAGGTGTGTTGGTTTTGAATCACGTGAGCTGACGAGCCGTACACTCAGCTGAGTCATCAAACTTTTTCGCTCGGCTGAGGCCGAGCGAACCCCATCAAGAGCGGGAGAGTGGAAATTGTTCCGACGTGAAATTGTTCCGACGGCAATGTGGAAATTGTTCCGACACCCGTTGAAATTGTTCCGACACCTGTTGAAATTGTTCCGACAGGTGTCTTGTGCTTTTGCAAGCACGCGAGGCACAAACTGATGCTGTCATCGATTGATTGTTGTTGTGTTAGGGCGAGATAGTCCTCGTACGCTTGCTTCTTCTGATCGAACAGTCATTTCCCTAAAGAATTCTTCGGCCTACGAAAACTCTACGAGTATCAGCAAGATTGGTAGCGCGCAGTCGATTGGGCTTCGTCGCTCAACATCAAAGCTTGCGCAACCAATGCTCAGCAGTTGACCGCTAGTGTTTAGCCACGCAAGATAGAGCGACCGTTACTGCTAGATTTAAAAGATGTCGGCGGGATGTGATACTTCAGTTAAGATTATGATGCCGGTGGAGTTTCAGTTTTGCTCTCAGTTGAACAGTCCTTGGGTTTCAGTTTCAGCAACTGAAACTGAGTTAAAGTAACTGAAACTGAGTTTCAGTGATCGAATCTTCAGAATGCCGCAACAAATGAAAAGACGCTCAGTTGCAAAGTTTCAGCGTCAGTTCCAGTTATGCTGGCCGCTGAGTTTAAAATCAGTTTTAGTTTAGGTTAACTGATTACAACTGAAACTGTAGCTAGTTTCACCTTTATCGGTCACCATGTCGTACAATGAGTCTGAGTTGCAAGTGCATAACAGTACCACTAACAGTTCTGTCTGCAGTCTTTATAAATCTTCTTAGGAGGTGTCGGAACAATTTCAACCGGCGTCGGAACAATTTCACAAACGTCGGAACAATTTCCACACTGCCCTGTCGGAACAATTTCAACGTCGGAACAATTTCCACCCAATCTCAAGAGCTCGGTGTGCGTGTGTAAGTACAGTACGTGCGTACGTGGGCAACGCTTGCTTCGCGCTTAACAACCCGCTTGTCTGACGTCGTAGGATGGAGTTTGAGCCATCGTCGGGCAGCCCGCGGACTCCTCTAGCTTTCTAGGTGGTCGAAACCAAAATAAGTTTTCAAAGTCGCGCGCTACAGTATCCCAAAGTGAGGTCCATTTAATCGGCTTGATTCGCCATGATAAGTCAGGAGGAGCTCCTGCACACTTCCCTTGTTCTTCCAACGTCCTTCTAAGAGGGGGGGGGGGGGGGGGGCTTATTCGAGGGGGGAGGGGGGTGCTTATTGGAGGATTTACTGTATTTGGCGCGGCAGCCGTCACCCCACGGCGCGTAGCGCGTGCGACGTGGATTGAAACGCTATCGCGCCGTATGCCTGCAGCGTGTCGTCTTGTAAGGTAACGTGGCTTTTGGTGTGCCAACGGTCCTTCTTATCCATCAGTTGGGCGTCGAAATATCTCATCTGTGGCGTTGGTTGTTGCGATTGCCCATGTTATTCTTGCCTGTGTTGACTCTCATTAGCTTCGTCAAACATGGCTGTGATCGACTGGTGTGAAAGGCTCGGATACGGTATGTTTTTCGTTTAGAAACTCGCTACCGTACCGATCCATCAGCTGCTCTCAAAGCAATCAACTTCCATATTTTATACAAGAACAAGGAAGTGTCGATTCGGAATTCCGTTCATCTCATTCCACATTCCAGTGGCAACCGGTTGTCTGGCGCTGCTCGTTCTCTCGGTCCACGTCTGCATGTTGGTCCTTGGCTTCAAGAAGCTGGGCCACTGCCCCATTGAGCCCAGACTGCTATACTGGTTGGTGATCCAGGGTTGCCTGGGCATCCTGTGGACCAGTGTCGAGGTGATCAGATGCACCTGGGGACTCGGCAAGTAGGGTTTATTTACTGAAAGATGCGATTATCGTCGTGTCGGAAACGCGAACCGTCCGTTGCAGGTGCCAGGACCAAGAGGACAACGCGTGGAACGCTCCCAAGCTTGTTATCATCGGAGGGATCTGCTGTTGCGAGCTGTCTGCTTGGGCCTATATAGGTAGGTAAAGCACTGAACGTGTGCAAGATGAATGGTACAACAAGAGTGACAATGTACAGGGTGGCCCACCGAAAACCCGTGCTCTTTGCTGGCTTATATCTCTAGCGTGAGTTGGTCAAATTGGCTGAAATTTTCAGTAATTATAGTATCAGGTCCAACTTAAAGATACCGTAAATTGCAGCTTTGTAACTTGTTTATCGCTGTCGTACCACTGAAAATGCCTTCCTGGAGAGAATTGACACAAAATCGACAAAAATTTTTGACCTTCTCCGATTTTGCTGATTTTTAGCACTCCGACCCCAAAAGGGGCGGAGTGCTATAGTGGAGCTGACACCGACTAACTTTTTTGCCCCAAGATTTCTCGCGCGTGGTTCATCCGATTTGGACGGGGTTTTTTTTAATCGATAGCTCTCGAGGGATAGTAGGTGTGGACGGACCTTCATTTTTTTCGCGTGGTGGGAAAATTTCGAGAAAAATTCAAAAATTCAAAAATTTACTTACTGGGAGGGTGTTCACCCAGCTGGAATTTCTGGAATAGTCGGTCGATTTTGACGCCCTTTGGATATGTTATAGCCCTCTACGAGAGCTTCTGCGGAAAAAAAATCCCGAGCCAATCGGCCGACGCGTTCTCGGGTTACGGTAGCCGAAAGTGGTTTTTTGAGAAAAATTTGCTTTTAAAAAATCCTAGTAAATCAGGGAGTTGTTGGATCGGGCCAGATATCTCCAATCGGCAAGATTATCATGTTCTCTTTCGTTTAAGACCAAAATCTCTGAAATCCGCCGAGGAAATCTTGAGTTCTGCGGTACCAAAAAGGCTCCGTCGGGGGTCGAAAATTCCAATTTTCGACTTTCGGCCGTTTTAGCGCTCGATTGCGCTGATTTACGGCCGAATGGACTGCACCACGCGATTCCCCGTTGAAAACTGATCCGGAATCAATTTTCAAAAATATTTTTTCGGCTACCGTACCCCGGCCGCGTCCAAAATTCGAATTTCCACCCGGGCGGTCAAAATCAATGTTGGAGTCGATCCCGGTGCTTTCGAGGTCGCTGATGCCGAATCTAGCATTGTTTTCGCGTTTCGGATCAAAATTCGCGAGTTTTTGCCGATTTTCGACCTACCGAAGCCCTACGTTGAGGAACCTCGATGTGAGGTGATTGTACGTTTGTAATGTCGATTCTAGGGTATTTCGCGGCGAGGAACGCGAATTCGCTATTGGTTTCTCCATATTGTGTCGATTTTGCCTTCAAACAGCCACTTTCCTAATGCCGAAATTCAAATTTGAATGCAACTTCTACCGTACTCTCCTCAAACTATGTTGTAGCTTAAATTTGCGCGCCCATTCAAACTTCTGAATTGAAGGAAATGCAGTGCGGAAAGACGGCGTGGTGAAGTGAGCATTTGCGCATGAATTGTCAATTCTTCCCATCCAAAATGGTAAGGCGAGTCGGCGATTGGCGCAGCCCCGAATATTAGCTGCCGGCTACTGGTTGAATCGAAGCGAAATGGCGCATTTTGGGCTCAATTCGGCCTGGTCTACAGGATTTCAGTGGAGTTCTGCTGCGCGCCGGTCCTTGTAGGTGGAGGGAATATGCGTACTCTGAAACTCGCGCGCCGGCGGAATTTGTGGAGAATCTTTGGGCGGAAATCGGCCTTATTTCTCATGATAAGTGAGTGGCGGTCTGCTTTCTCCCGTTCTGGTCGGAGTGCTTCACTGCAGGTTCTCCTGCACGTTTCCCTTGTTAGACATGTGATAAAGAATGTGATCCCGACTTTCACAGTTTTTGTCTTACGTCGCTGTGCCCTCCATAGCATGAGTAACATGATGTCGAAGTTCAGCAGTTCGCCAAATCGAGCGTAACGTCAACAACTGATACTACTGTAACCTTCGCTGTACTGGATTAAACGAGCTGATATTTTAACACGTGGTAAAGAAGAACCACCGTAATGAACGGTGCAAGTTCCGGTCAAATTCAAAGTCACCAGCGCATTTGTCAGCTTTGTGGCTTTGGAACTACCAATGATCTTTGTGTTGCCCACTCTAGCTCGCTCGTCAGATCAGCGAAAGAACTGTAACTTGGCGTATCCTTAAGTTGGCTATTGGACTACAACCTCTGAAAATTTCAGCAAAGTTGACGAACGCACGTAAGAGATAGAAGCAGACAAAGAGCACGGGTTTTCGGTGGGCCACCCTGTATGTATGTAGGTACGTATGCAGGAGCCCCTGCCGAGAACCACCGACCGGGTAGGCTCTATTATTGACCGTCGACGATTGCAGGGCCAATCTGGGTCTACGGCGTCGACAGAAGTTCGCTGTCCTACGACAGTGACATTCCCGCAAGCGGAGTCAACAGAACTCAGAACGTGACCGACGGCTTGCCGAGCAACCCCAACTACTGCGACCCGCTGGTCTATCGATTCGTCTTCTACTACGTCACCGCCACTCTCGCTCTCCCAGTGCTAGTCGTCGTTATTTTCTGCTGTGTTGTCCTGTGCGCAAGCGCCATTGACAAGGTTCGAAGGTCTAAACGTAGCAGTACGAGGAGCGCCGAACCTACGACGGAAGAAGAGGAAGAGGAGGAGTTGGGCAGTGGCAGTGGCTCTTACACCGACTCTGTCTCTGAGAGCAACTCCGAGAGCAAGGAGCGTTCGAAGTCTCGGTCCTCTGCCCCCGTCTAGTGTTACCGCTGCCGTCGTTCCTTTGCCTGATCTGTTGCCCTGCAACTAAACTATTGTGTCCAACAAAATTTCTGTTGGGGATATTTGTGATGGGTGTGCGTGATCGTCTAATAAGATGTCCGCCTGGTAGAGAGGGAGAAGCCCTGAACGTGGCACTGGCTCTGCAGTAGAGACTTGTACAAAGGGAGCGAGCCGCAGACGACGCCAGCCTTTCCCTTGGCGTACGGTAGTACATATCACTGTAGGTAGGTAGTTGTTCGATAGCTTAGCTTCTCTGCCTTTTGCTGGCGCTTTCGCTTGCCTACTGATTTGACAACCCTGTCTTTCGCCTGCTGCTGTATGCAGTGTAGTTTTATGGCCGTTGAACCCGCGATTCATCTGTACGTATGCTTTGTACAGGGTTTTTTTTTAAAGTGAGGGGTCGGGAGCTCGAATAACTTTGGCCCCGGTAAGCCGATTTTGATGAAACTTAAAACAGTATAAATTCAATATCTACCATAGCGCGTGTTAAAATTTTACCCAAATCGGGCATGCGCAGCGCCTACGCTAGCGCGTTAACGAAGGCCTACTCTTTTCAGGCCGCTGGAGATGGCCGCCGTCCTGGTGATGGCGCCCTTGCTTATGCTGAGCACAGTGACGCTAAATATGCAATCTTTCAACTAAACTGAACAATAATGAAGCAGGAAACGCTAGCCAAACCCGCACTTTTGTCGAAAGATTGCATATTTAGCGTCACAGTGTTCAGCGTAAGCAAGGGCGCCATCACCAGAACGGCTGCCGGCTCCAGCGGCCCGAAAAGAGTAGGCCTTCGTTAACGCGCTAGCGTAGGCGCTACGCACGCCCGATTTGGGTAAAATTTTAACACGCGCGATGGTAGATATTGAATTTATACTGTTTTAAGTTTCATCAAAATCGGCTTACCGGGGCCAAAGTTATTCGAGCTCCCGACCCCTCACTTTAAAAAAAAAACCCTGTACAACAGGACGTGTTCTGGAAATCACAGAGGCAAAGGTCGTGCCCAATACCTTAGTTAGGAGTTAGGACTGCCCACCTATTGTAGGTGCTGAGACTTTTTCGTGCGGTCGAGCAAGTTTGCGAGAGCAAGAACCAAGACGGACGTTAATTTCTGATAGCAACGGTTAGGAGCAGGAGCGAGGAACGCAAGCTAATCTAAATCACTAGCGGCGTCCGTGTTGTTCGCGCAGGAAGAACCCCGAACTTTGCAACCTATAATAGAACGCTGCTCGTCTCTTCCACATTCAAAGCGCCCTAAATCCGCCTTCCCCAGAGGTGTTTCATCTTCTGAATCGCCGCCACACTTGGGCAATACATAACTGCTTCTCGGCGATTCGTCTTTGCAGTGGATTGGAGTGATCAAATCGGCATTCAACACCAAGCCCTTTCGCCTCTTCATTCTCAGAGTGGTTTGGTTCTTGTGGAACATCAAGGGCTCGGCTTGTCTCTCCCCTCCGATGGAGTACCAGATGGGGAATGCCCAGCGATCGCCCTTGCGACTCTTCTCTGTCGACATGGAACTTTGACGAATGACGACCTCGTTGCCGGCCGCGTCCTCAGTCACGGTGATAACGGGTATACTGGGCTGAAACAGCCAGTCCGTGAGAACTTCCCTCATGAGACGCCCCTTTGTACCGCTCTCCTCGGCCACGAATTCTGCAAGTAGGAATTGAGTGACCCTTCGCTAATGAGCGAGACTAACACGAGCGGACCGTTGCATCATAACTAACCCATGAATTGAAGAGAATTGACGCTTCCGTATTCAAATCTTCGAATGTATGGCCCTAGGACTTCCCCAATGAACTTCATCTGGCCGCCGTATATCTCAGCGGCCATTCGCATGACGCAGGCGCCTGAAATCCTTGCGATTGTTAATCCGCTCTCAACCCCTAACGTCTCAAGGCTGATTATTACCCGTCACCTTTGAAATAGATGTCGGCGGTGGGGAAGTCTAAGGGTGAGTAGCGTTTTGGCGAACTGAGAGGAAGCTGCTTCACCGAATGACGAGCGTGATACACGGTGTAAAGAAACATCATCTTGAATGTGCTCTGAGCAGCAGGCCAGCGGTTCTCTTCGTTGGCCACCGCAGTCGCGTACGAGGTGATGCCCTCGTTAAGCCACAGGTCAGTCCACCACTCACAAGTGACCAGGTTGCCGAACCACTGGTGGGCCACCTCGTGAACCACCACCTACAGTTTAAGTTGTACCGGGTCTTCAGAAACTCCAGCACCCCCCCCCCCCCCCCAACCCTTTCCAATTCCTAGAGTGCTGATTGTTTACATCTAAGGCATGTAGCGTTAGAAGTATCATGTGTGCAGGTATGCCTTCGCTAGCTTTTACGCAGCGTGCTGTGGAGGGGCTAGCTGGAGTTTCGAAAAGACCGCTCGAAACACATTGAAGTGTCTCTCTCACTCTATTTGCAAGATCGAGCCTCAATCAAACGTGCACCTCCGGCGTAGGACTTCCTCGGATCAGTCCCCAGTTCTCCATGGCGTTGTTGTCTTGTCCATCTCTAGCGTAATCGATCTTCCTCAATGGGTTCAGTGTTCCCAAGGCTTTCTCGAACCACAAGCTGGCATCCAAAGTGTGCTTGGCCGTGCCTTGCAGAGGCGGTTGTCTGCCGGGTCTTCCAAAGACCGTCGACTCGACATCCCTTCCCAGCTGGCGTTCGACAACCGTGTGACTCTCAAGACCTACATATTCGTGCACAATTGATTGAATAGAACCAGGTACTGTAGCCAAAGAATGCGGAAGCCGAACCTTCCACCGGAATGGCTATAGCCACCAGGTAAGGGGACATTTTGGGCGTTGTCTCGAAGTCGGTCGTTGTCAGGCCGTCATTCCAAGAGGTACTCCGGGCTGGCATATTCGAGAGAACTTTACGTGGTCCTGTGCCCAACTGCAAAGTGCAAGTTCTCGTTAGGTAGTGGATCTCGTCAACAAAACTTATGTAACAGTCTGTGGACTACGGTGCACACCTTGTCCCTCAACGCGACTCTGATCTGAAAGGTGGCTTTGAACTGCGGCTCGTCCCAACAAGGGAAGACATTTCTGGCGTAGATCTTCTCCATCTGAGTGATGACGTGGTAGCAGCCGGCCTCGCAGTAAGCGCCGACTCTTGAGCCACTTTCTCCTTTGGCGCATCCAGTTGGAATCACGTACGAGAAGTTGATGTGGGCCACCAGTGTGTCACTTTGTAACAATCGACGATCCTGAAGCCAGAAGTTTCTAGGCGGTACGTTTGAGTGAGTATACTCACTCACCAGCTTGTAAGTCCATGCCATTTGAGAAAGATTTTTTTTCCTTCAGTCGCTCTAGCAACTGTAGAAGTCGCTTGGTCACCACTGCTGCCGTATTTAGTTCTTTTTGCCACAAATAACGCATTGGCAATTTTGACAGATTCGGCAGCGTGGAAGACAATCCGTTTGGTCGGACGCGATACTCTGGACGCAATAATGGCCGACGCATTGTGGGGTTCCCAGGGGTTGTCAACGTCGAAGGTTAAACTGAGTTGGTAGTGAAAAGGCTTGATCGACTTAGGCAGTCGAAAGCTCCTGTCCAAAGTTGGTGGGAAGGAACCTGCCGCGTCGACTGGGCTCAGGAAGAGACAAACTGGGGAGATCGCGAGCAGAAACAATAGCGGTCTTGGCATGTCGCAAGTGTCAGCTACCCACTATGTATGGTACTAGTCGCTGCTGACTCCAAGACTGAATTGCAAAGGGGTGCCGATCGACCCTGGCAAGTGGTCGACAAATGATTGAGCATCAATGGAGAAACTCGAGCCTTGATTGGAACCCAGCACGACACCAGACTGGAAGAGAACAGCTTGCATAGGATGCGCGCGCAAACCTACAATATGACATGGTGTTTATTCTTTCTTTAGCGGCGGCGGCGAATGGCCCGAGTCGATTTGGTTGGCACCGCCAGGCGACGTGGTTTGTCACCTGATCCTCGTACCCGAGGACGGCACATCGCAGATCCGCCAAATGAATTACTAGTCACCCCAAGCAAATCACAAACGTTGGAGCGGCGGGATGCGTCCCACTACCTCAACAACCTCGGGATTCCACAGCCTCAGTTTTCCAGGAATAAATAAGAACTGGAAGAAGTCCGGAAAGACTTAAAGCTTGGACACTTTCCCAGATCTGCGAAAAGTAGACGTGGGCGTTCCCTACATCCAAATTCCCGGGTCTCCAATAATTCGCCGATCTCTAGAAATTCAATGGGGAATTAGCTCAAATTTACCTAACGGGTCTCCAGTAATTCCCCGAGGAATTGACCCTACTGAAAACTGATTGCCTGGATTCTTCTCAGTAAGAGAAAATTTGGGGGTCGGAAGTACAACCGCAGAATGAGCCCATTACTCAAGTCGATACGCTTTCGTACCATTCTTTTCAATGAAGATACAAGCGCC
>JASAMZ010005999.1:0-12032 GCA_030248115.1 Linhomoeus sp. GSCO2_2 | reverse complement strand
TTGTCGTTTATTGTTGCGGGCTTCTGTAGTGAACTGCTGCAATTGCTTGTACTCTTTGCAGCTGCAAGCGTTCGCGGCGGCTCATCCGAAGCTGGCCAGCTACAAGGAGATAGCGTCGGCGCAGGAGCGAACGAGGACGAACATTGACTGGATGCAGAGAAACTTTGACGATTTGCTCGCTCTCTTTGGCGCTTCTTGATGGAGTGTAGTGGTGGATGATGCAATCCAACCCATGCATACTGGTTGAACTGTGCTACTTTGGAATGAACGTGTGAGCGCCCATGCGTTTTCGTGTTTGGCAGTTGTACTACGCATGTGAGAACATTCTGCGATTGCCTCTACTAAAGTCGGCACTACGATGTACAGGTAATTCGGTGTCATATGCACACTGCAATGTCTGCTTTAGCACGTTCTTTGTCTTCAAGGTCAGCCACCAATGACAATTTCTACGTCTTTTCGCAGATCTGTTGGCTTCGACTCCCGTCCTTCCATTCGATCGTTAGCTCCAGTTTGACTACTTGAAGAGATGGTGACAGCCACACAAACTTTTCTGAGATCTATCACGAGATTTGTGTACTTATGAGTTACGACGAACGCCAAAGGGCAAGTAACAACGCCTGTAGGGTTGGAAAGCTTTTGTAAATTCCTTGAAACGTCTGAAACCCTCGACGTTCTCGGCGAGTCCTTGTAGGCAAATCAGCGCGTGCAGAATCGGATTACGTGAGACACAGTGAGTAGGGACGTTCGAAGGTTTTGTTACTTTGGCAGTACAATCTACTGAAAAAGTCGCCAAAGTCCGCTCTGTAACAGTCTTGTCGTTGTACCACATTTTTCTAAATTGTTTTGTTATTGTTTTGTTCCAACTCTTAATTTTATGAATTGTTTTGTTATTGTTATTGTTCCTCTCGAATTTCGACAAATTGTTCTTGTTATTGTTAACAATTTAGGAACAATTGTACCTAAATTGTTCCTGGGAAGATTGGGTGCCGTAGGGCAGAAGTTCGTTAAGTGGTAAACGAGTTGCGACGTGAATAACGAAACATTCTCTAATTATATGATATTTGCTCCATAACTGCTGTGGATTACAGCATACTTTCACCTACATTCAGAACAATTTAGGTACAATTAATGAGTTTTCAAGTTGTTTTGTTCTGGCGCCATTTCAGATTGTTATTGTTATTGTTTTGTTCCTGGAAGCAGTGGAACAAATTGTTATTGTTCCTAAATTGTTAACAATTTAGGGGTACAAATTGTTAGGTACAATTTGTACCAAGGAACAATCGACAAGACTGCTCTGTAATTGTCATGCACTGTAGTAACTCAGCCTGGACAGTCATCATTCTCTTCTCCACCACACTATACTTTCTGGAGAAGGACGATCGGAGGAGGGAACGAAGTTCGACTCCATCCCTGCCGCCTGCTGGTGGTGCGTCATTACCATGACCACTGTCACTGTGGGATACGGAGACGTCGTGCCCAACACCATCGGTAGGCGTATTTCCTCACAAGTTGCAGCTCCAAACCAGCTGGTTTGGTAAGATTTTGCTTCCACAACAGTTTGACTGGTTAACTCAAGCGGCTACGGCGCGTTGCTCAGAAAAGGGCCAAAGTTTCCAGTCGTTATTTTACCTCTTCGGAAGGAATATATTATGCTCATTCGCCGTTGATATAGACGTCGACCGCACACAGTTTTATTGCTTGTTCTCAGCGTCTTTCGAGATGAACAGACATTTTGACGCTGTGGGTTGTGTCAGAGTGGATGCGTCGCATCCTGTGGCAGCAGGGAAGTTGGTGGCGGCGTGCGTGCCATCGTGTGCGGGCGGCATCATCGTCCTGGGCTTTCCCATCTCCATGATAATCGACAAGTTCGCCCAAAGCACTCCACCCATCAGGGAGAAGGCCTGCCACCACTTCACTCAGCAGACGGACAACAGACTGCCACAGCAGCACATTGGAGGGGGCATTGAGAGCGACCTCTTGTGATGTTGAACTTTGTACCTACAAAATCTGTTGCCGGGTTTTTGATGGACAGTGTACATACAGTACAAGATGTTCCGCAGGGTGATTAATTCAATACTCTCGTCGTTTACTAATCGTTATGAAAAGTATGGTCGAATACATGCACGACAGAAGACTAGGTAGTTGACAAGTAGAGTAGGTTATAGTTGAAATCGAATGGTTTGAATTCTTAGGAGATCGAATCGTCATAGGCTGCACTTAACAGAACACTGTTTCTTGATGAAATTTGGGCGATATTGCGGCACACGCCTACTTAGGATATACTTCGCATTCCCAGTTGCGACCAGTTTGTCGCCAAGTGCGTAAACGTTTTAGTGCACGATGAAGGCCTTCGCACTTCATTCGAGTCATTGCTCGTGTTGTGAACTCAGTGGAACCTAAGCAACAGTTTCACGGCTCGAAGTACACGTTTCTTGATCGCTCTTTAGTCTTCCTCCTTCACCAGCAACAGTGTCCCTGCAGGCTTCCTCCACCGTCCCTCGGGCGTGTGTGCCGAGCGCTTCCTGCAGGAGTTGGACTACTGGCGCATTCCCTACTCTTACCTCGCACCCTGCTGCTAGATTCCCCTGCTGGTGGAACCATCTCACGGGGCGGTCGGCAACCAGCGTCCTCACCATCCTCCCCTTCTACGGCGAATTCGCCCTCCCTCTCGTGGGCATCGACGCCTCACAGCTGGGAAAGTTGAGCGCTCCATTCGATTGGATGGTTGGACGCATTCGTTGGACGCACTGTTCCCTAACACGCACGCACGTTACACGAATACCTTTCCGGAAAATGTTACAGCGACCTTTTGAATTGTATCCATCTTTTTGTAGTGTGCTCGTAACCGGAAACTTCTTGTACGCTTCAAACTCCAAACCGGTTGTCTAACTTGAACGATGGCGCCTGAAAGCGAATTGACGCCTGGAGGAGGACGAGGAGGGAACGAAGTTCGACTTCATCCCTGCCCCCTGCTGGTGGTGCGTCATCACCATGACCACTGTGGGATACGGTGACGTCGTGCCCAACACCATCGGTGGGCGCATGCAGTTTGGTTGCTCAGCTCAAAAGGTTGTGACGCGATGTCGTTTCGAAAGGTGCGATGACACGATGTCCTTTCGCATCATCATCTGTTGCTGACTCATGGGTACAACTACTAGAGTGTCCGTCAGCATGTTTCAATCAGTTTTCGTAATAGAGGCAGCGATTCCATTTGCTTTCGATGTAGGCCCCTCTGCGCCAGCGCTCCGAGTAGCTGCAGCCTCTGCGCGACAGAAGCAGTCCCAAGTCCTCTAGTCTCATCACTCACACTCAGACAATGTGAACCGCTTCCACTAAGAGCGACCTCTGGTGATGTTGAACAGTTAGCCAAAAGCCAATTGTTCTGAATTTCTGTTGTTCGGGCTCGGGTTCTATCTAAATGGACACTGTACATAGCGGCAAATTTCGTCGGATGATTGTTATTCTTGTCGTCGCTACCTAGTCGAACACTGTAAGGCTCAGATTCTCGCACAACCGATTAGCTAGGGGAGTCCACAGCCTCCGTCGGAAGTGACGCACGCTTCTTTGCAATCTGGCAACTAAGAAAGTACACACGGATTCTCAGGGCGTTTCAACTCATCGAGATGTTTGAATGAACATTATTGCCCACTATTCACTCGGAGTACAGCAACACAAAGAAAATTCGCGAACAAAATACTCTACGGTACATACTGTACAAAGCGTCGACTGCGCTATCCAGCTGGATATTGTCGCTGACGACTGCAGATGGCAAGAACCGGGCAAAGCTTGAAAACTTGCGCTGCTGCGATAGATACTAATTCATGAACTCTCAACAGATTGAAAATACATTATTTCACCGTGCATCTAGCGCGCTACAAGATGTCCAACATAACGATAACGATAGCGATAACAGATGATGCACGTACATAGATAGGTAGATGTAGCCCTTCCGAAGCCGCCGCGTACATTAATGTACGCGGGTGACCGATACCAAGATTAGCCCCTATCGCAACGTAATCTTGGTATCGCGGGCGGGCGATACCAAGATTAGCAAGTGATACCCGTGATTCTTGGTATGTTAAGTCCAAACTGATGTGATACCAAGATAAGGGGGTCTCCGAGCCCGCTGGACCCCCCAGGCTTTAGGTCGTGCGTAATTTTGGTATCGTAACTTTTCAGTTCTGATACTGAATGAGGGCTGGTGTGTGAACTCGTTGGCATACCAAGAAACACCCGTTCGCAAGCCGATCGTGCGATACCAAGCCAACAGGTGTACGTCAAAAGGGCATATGTAAACGCAGGGCACAAAGTTGGTATCGCAAGTGAGATCACTCGTATCCCTCCATGTGAAAGAAGGTGGCCATCACTTTCCGTAGCTACTAGACATCGATACTTGCTGCACCGTACCAATGGGCGTTCTGTTCCCTCACTTTTGTACAGCATTTGGCTGCAAATGATTCACTGTGCAAATGTTAACATACCAAAAATGTGACTTGCAATACCATTTAGCGACATCTGATACCAACCTGGTGATGCAACCAGGCAAGTCGTCCGGGGGACGCAGTATACTCCACAAATTTGAACTCCTACGCACGGTGACTCCTCTGCGATTGTGGCCTCCTGACACTCCCAATCGCAAAAGTAATGCCGAATTCGTGATCTACATCCCAGAATACCCCAGAATCGACATACAACACCCCTAGCTTCCTATGGACCCCCGGAACCGAAATTCTGCACTTGGGGTACGGTAGCATGCAAATCCGTCATAAGTATGTTAAACATCATCTAAACAATAAACGAATGCCAAATTCGTAATCAGCGCCCCCGAAAACCCCGAAATCGAGTATAATGTCGCGAAAGTCGACCCGACACCCAATGTTCAAATGGACGCGGCAGGGATACTGTAGCTCTGCAAATTTGTCAAAAATACTTTTCTGGGCCAGATTTAAGCGCCGAATCGTTTGAAACCACTTTTGGAACGATTCGGCAACGCATTCGAGCGCTATAGACGCCGAAATGCGAAAATCGCAATTTTCGACCCCGGAGTCAAAAAAGTCGCAGTGTAAGAAAGTTTTTTGTGTTTCGCCCGATTTTCTCCGTTCATGGCTCATTCGATAGAGGACATCTGGGAAGGAGCAACAAGAGTGGTCTCGCCGCTCTAGCTGCTACCTAGCTCGCACAGCAGCCCGTCAAAGCCGACCCGGGGCTAAAAATCGCGAATTTTTCAAATTTGGCGCCAAAATGGGTCCCGCAGCGATCCAATTCTTTTTTTGCCAACCCGGCACTATCGAGTACTACAACATATCAAAAGATAGTATATACCATTATATGCAACTTTTTCGAGTTCTACCTTGTAGTATGCCTTTTTCAGTACTTTGAAATTTAAATTTTTGAATTTCCTGCCAACGGGGTCCCGGAGCGTGACCCCGTTTGGTGTCCACCCTGCCCACCTACTAGGCCTACCCAACGCAAAAGACCGTTTGCAAATCGGTCGCTGCACGCGCGAACACCATCCGTTAGAAATTACTGCGTTTCGCGCACAATCGCTATATACTCCACACTTTTTTGTGGAGTATAAAAAAATAATTTGTACATCATTATGTCGTTTCTGATACCAAGTTTCCATCACTAGTGTCTGGCAGAGCCCTCCTTACTTTTCTGATACCAAGTTAGTTGCTCCTGCAAATCTGCGGCGGCCACCACTTTACGATACCAAGTTCACACCCCACTTGGCATACCGAATGACTTACCAACACACATGCACTTGGTATCACAACTTTCTGGCCCCGTCGGTATCACAACAGCTCCGTATTCTTGGTATCGTATCTGAAAAAGATAAAATACCAACCCTGTCGGTATTGAAACCGTTTTTGCTTGTGATACCATGCTTAAATCTACCGGCCACCGGCGGTGGCCGGTAGATCTAAGCATGGTATCACAACGTCAAATCGCTTCCGATACCAACAATATTCGAGGCGGCTTCGGAAGGGGTAGGTACAATGCAAGTGTTCAGTGTGGCACCACACAACCTCTACCACCGAGTGAAGCGTTTTAATTCCAATTTGAGACCATCAGAAACCAATTCTGAGACGTCAATAGTAGGTGGTCCTGCCCATGGATTGCTGATGCGCCACTGGGGTCTCCACGCGTCCCTGAAGCTGCTCCATCCGGTAGATGTGGCCTCTCTCCCCTTTGTCGCCGTAGTCGCTGTCGTCGTCGCCCGAACTCAGACACAACCAGACCACCACCAGAATGAGCACCAGCAGCTGAAAGAACAGACGACAAAGCTTAGTTTGATGAGGGTACTGCCACCGAGAAGCGAACTGTTTGGTGATTATGTAGTTCTATGAGGTTCATGAAACGTTTTGGTGGGGAAACGTTTCGGTGGATGTCAAATTTCAGATTTCGCTTCACTTTCATTTCAGTTCAGTTCAGCGAAACATTTCACAGGCACTCACGTTGACGCAGCAGCTAATGAACTCGAGCGCCGTGAGAATCCACCAGTAGCTGCGCACGGTCTGAACTGGCGTTGATGTTGCAATGACTATTAAATGGATAGGTGGTCTCAAAAGAAGTCGGAAGCATCCAGACACATACCGTAGCCCACCAGCTGATACAGTAGACCAGTGCGGCCAAGATGGTGACGGCCAGAATGGGAACAAAAGGCCATGCCAAAACCTTGACTTTCTGAAACGAAGTGGTCTGTCAGCGAAGTGAAATAATGCAACACGACTTGAAACAACTTTCTCTGTGCGTTGCGCACCTTTGTGACGCCCACCAGAAGGCTCAGCGAGGACAGCAACAACAGCGCTGACAGCACCAGAAGCGTCACGCAGATCCAGAGTTGAGCTGCAATGCGCTTACCAGATTGTGATCAGTTACTCCAATGCAAAAGTTCATTCTAAGCTGGTCCAACTTTGGTAAAACGGATTCCAGTTGGGGTTGTAGGCGGTGCTGTCTTGACTGTAGTCGGAGGAGGGATTGAGTCGGACGCTGCCTCCAGACGAGTCTTTGAAGCCGTCGATAGTGGCGCCGCGCCAATCGTAGCCGCCATGGGGCCCCTGCAGCTGGGGACTGCGGTAGGTGTACCAGTACATCACCCACGTCTGCCAGATGAACACCCCAAGGTTGAACAGGGAGTAGAGCTGAAATTGGTATTCATTGACTAGAGGGTTCAAAAGCGTTTCTCCCGCTCTACAAATTTTAAACGGACAATTAGTTAGGTAGTGATCGCGAAGGTTTTCACAGCAACAATCGGAACCGACAGTATTCGCTATGGCATCATGATAAAGCTACTGTGCTTAATTGTGTCTTGACTCACCAACGCCCAGCAACCCCCTCCCATGGCTGCGTCTTTGGGATCCCAGGTGAAGTCCGAATCCATCTTTCCGGCCGCTCGCTTTCTCTTAAACATGGTCGCTCACAAATGTAGTGGCCAACGTATGGCCGCTCTTTTGCCTGCCACTACGCCTTCTAGACTTCTGCTACCCACCCTCAGTCGGCACAGAACAACATGCCTACGCACACTGTAGACGAGAGAAAAGGGCCCCGTGCCAAGTTCCTATAGAAACCGGGACCTCGTGACATGCGCGTGGAATTACCGCGGCGTATTGGGCCTCCCTACCCCTGGGAATCAAGTCGCATGTGCGCCACGCGAGATACTACCACCGGATTCCACTCCACTCCACTGGAATCCGCGCGCGGAACACAACAAGGCAGCCATTGTCGTCAGGCGGCCCGGCTTTGTTGGCCCCGGCCGCGCGCAAATAAATAGGAATTCCATGCGCGCCCCCATCTGTCATGGAGGGAGGCACATGAAAGGCTTTGCTACTTGCGCGAGCGAATCGGAGGCGAATTTTGTGAGAGCGCCGGAGCTCCGATCACCTAACCCTCCTGACGAGTTGCCGTTGTCGCCACATCGACGAGAAATTCCCAAGGGGCGGCGGCTATACAATGGGTATAGGCAAGGCTGGAACGGCCCTCCTTTTAGCGGCCCTATTAGGCCGAGGTTGCTGCCTATTCAACTGTGGTGCTTCGGCACGCGTTGCCATGGCCACCGAGTGTCTAATTCGCTCCGTTGGAAATAACAGAGCCTCGTTAAGCCAAGCCAACCTTACAAAGCGCAAGATTGCAGGTGGCAACGCGTGCATCCCCTCCCCAGGTTGGGTCTGAATGAGTGCCCCCAAAATGGTAAAATCTGAATGAGTGCACCCCTTTTACTGACTGCGTGCACTCCTTTTACTGACTGAGTGCACCCAACACAAATCTGGCCGGCGTCCAGAATTACTGACTGCGTGCACCCCACAAAATTACTGACCGAGTGCACCCCATTCATCGGCAATCTTGTGACGGGCGCTCTATAAACTCCAAGGATTCTCGTTTGAATATAGGCTATGCTTAGGCTCGCCCTGCGCCCACAGTGCACAAGAGTCAGTCGGCGTCGCAGTCTGGCGGGTCGAAGCTTAGGCTTAACGCGACCGGTGACCGACTTCAGGGCGCGCGAAGCGCGTCCTGAAGTTGGTGGTCGCGCTAAGCCTCAGTTTTCGACCCGCCAGGCGCGGCGCCGACCGAGTTTTAGTGCAATCTGTAAGTGGAACAAACACTCCTCCGTCTTATTCACCTCCTGCTCAGGCCTGCTGTGCCCCTTCTATGCACTCGCTCCATATCAGAGGTGAAGGACAGCCAGGCTCTCGGGGTGCACTCAGTCAGTAATTCTAGACGTCGGCCAGATTTATGTTGGGTGTACTCAGTCAGTAAAAGGGGTGCATGCAGTCAGTAAAAGGGGTGCACTCATTAAGTGTCGTCCCCCCAAAATTCTGAATGAGTGCCCCCAGGATCAAGAGGCGCGCTACAACTGCGGTCGTGTGAATCACCTGTTGGGCACTGCCTGCCTAAGCAGGGGGTGAAGTAGATGGAGGGGTGCTCACCCCACTCACCGTTTGCACTAAAACTCTGTCGACGCGCCTGGCGGGTCTCAGCTGAGGCTTAGCGCGACCACCAACTTCAGGGCGCGCTTCCGCGCGCCCTGAAGTCGGTCACCGGTCGCGTTAAGCTTATGCTTCGACCCGCCAGACTGCGACGCCAACTGACTCTTGTGGACTGTGGGCGCAGGGCGAGCCTAAGCATAGCCTGATTTCAAAGGAAGCTCCGGCTTGAAGGTTTAGAGAACGACAACGGTATAACGACTCTCCACAGACGAGATTCTTGGCCCTGCCGATCCATCCACACCGTGGCTAGATAAAAGACGTGCTCAGAACATTGGGGGCACTCATTCAGAATTTTGGGGGCACTCATTCAGAACTTTGGGGCCACTCATTCGGAACTTGAGGGCACTCATTCGGTTATAGCCAAGTCCAATACCTTACTCCATCTGCCAAGACGTTATAAGCACTGGACGAAACTTCTTCGAGTTGTGAAGAATTACTTATATAGCGATCCCACGCTCTCCTTCTAAGCGGAGCATAAAATCTCACGAGACGCTCAAGTGTCTGTGTGAGATTCGCAGACGGGGGAACCAAAAGACTACCGAATTCATCCTCCCTGCAGAGAGATTCTATTGCGTATATTCGAAGCGAATGTCGTGCAGATTGACTTCAACGTGGACAAGTCAGAATTCGGAAGTGGACAGGGTAGTTCGGCTGAAGCGAGTTCAATTCACACCAAATTGGATGCTGTTCCTTGGCCGATTTCCAAAGGGCCGTGAATACGCAAATCCATAGCACAATCTGTCGCTCAAAGACGTTCCTCAACATAGGAAATCATGATAAATTTAACACTCTGTTCAAGGCGCCCCTCATTATGTATATTGATTAGGGCCGACATGCCACAAATGCGCAATTTGTCGCAAGCGTGCAAACATCATTGGTTTGATGGGACACACTGAAAAGACCGCTGCAGTTGCAGCGGCAACGACTTCTGGGTACGTTGCCGGTTCGGCTTAAATTTCTGTCGATGATATCCTTGATTAACGCTGAGGACGACATTTGACGTTGACGGTTTGACGGTTTTGACGGTTTTGTATGTATGATCCCGAATCACCGATGTACGATTCAGATTCTGAGAGTTCGGATGTTGAAGTTGCGCATAGTTGCGGAACTACCTTGGGCTGAATAGCTATGTAATATTACTTCTAAAGGTTTAACTTTCGGCGGCTAATTTCACCGGTTATCGCATGAGGAGAAGTTGCAGTAGAATCTTTCGATGGGCGGTCCACTCAACTACCGTTGGCCGATGACAACGCAGAACTGGAACATATATTGTCTTGCCCATTATCGGGTGGATCGCTGAAGAGAACACAGTCGCGTCATCTATGGCAACACCGAAACATCTTCCTTCTGAAATGCAAATCCCGCGAACGCAAACGTTTTGTGAACAATTTCTCTTTGGTTGTTTGTCAGTGTCTAGAGTCGACAGTTGCGTTGACTTGCAGAGGTTGCCACACTGCATTCGCGAGTTCAAGTTTTAGAGAAGTTAGAACATCAACAGTGGCTGAAAGGGCGAAACACGCGCAAGCGCACAACGAACGCGCCAAAACAACGCCGATATAACGCGACAAAGGGAGAACAGGCCAGCCTCTGCAACTCCCCAGATCACCCAATCACCGCTCTTTCGCTACTGTAGCCTGCTGTAGGCGTACATAGCCGAATGGAACAAATCGAGTTTCACCAGGGCAACGATTACGAGCGCATCACATGTCCACGCCATAGATACCGCATTCCAGTTACGACGTTGTCCGATTCAGTTTATATACCGGGTCTTTCGAAATTCCGCCCCCCCCCCCCCCCCATCCACAGCACGTCGTATAAAGGCTAGTGAGGTCATACTTGCACACATGCTACCTTATTGTCTTCACAACTCGGTTGCAAAAATTCAGCACTGTATCTCAACCCTAGCGCAAATGCGAGCGCGAAACGCAAAATTGGTCTCGGTTGCGCGCCCTCCTCCTAGAGGTCATCGCCATGGAGAAGGCCGCCACCAGAAGTTGCATGGCAGGCAACCCAACTTTGATAGTTCACTACGCGTGATTGGTAAAAGATGCGAACGTCGTTCTTGCGTCATTTTAAAGCTTACATACTCCGTTCTCTTTCAAATGCCGTCCTGCTGGTTCCCAAGGATTGTCCCGCTCGCCAGTTGTAGCTACCCCAAAGGCGACGCGTTGGTCAAATTTGAGTAATGTTGGGTTTCGCGCTCGCATTTGCGCTAGGGTTGAGATAGAGTGCTGAATTTTTGAACTCCCCAGATCACCCAATCACCGCTCTTTCGTTATTCGTTACTGTAGCCTGCTGTTGATGCAACCGAAGAGAACCAACCGCGGAGTTTCACCAGGGCAACGATTACGAGCGCATCACAGGTCCACGCCATAGATACCGCATTCCAGTTACGACACCGTCCGATTCAGCTTATGATGGATACGTCGCTTACCTACACGGCGGTCATCTCATTACAATGGTTGTACGGGAGAGAGCACGGTTAGAATAGGGATGTACAGTTGGCCACTTGGGAAGCAAGGGCGTCAGTAGACAGCACAGTGGTCCTTCCAATGGTCTGCCCATCAAAGAGTGACGAGTGAGGCAGGGGGCTTGACGTCCTGCATGGGCGTCTCCAGGGCAGCGGCGGATGTCGCAGTGGTGGTGGGAGGCCACATCTGCGTGACAGAGGTGGTGCTGACGGGGGTCAGGCCTGTCTTGAGCCCCAGCAGACCCCCCACCGACTGACTCTCGAAGGAGGACATGAAGGGAGTCAGACCGGTGGATGGAGTGGAGATCGCGATGCCCGAGCCGCCTGAACGACAACGGCCAATATTAGCGATTGACCGAAGAAGAATCTCCAGAAACTCGTTTCCAAAGAAATGGAGTGAATGTACAACCACATTAAACACTTTCAGCGACGCTGCCTAGACCACAGAATTGCAAGGAACACACCCGACTATCAATTGAAGACGGCAATACTAACTCTTCTATAGGCCATTGAAAGCTCTCCGGTAGAAAAGTTACCTATAGCATTTACCTATTATAGACGTAACTGAACGAAGA
>JASAMZ010005997.1:0-143092 GCA_030248115.1 Linhomoeus sp. GSCO2_2 | reverse complement strand
CGCTCGCTCACGCAGAATGGGGACTTTGTCTGCACCGCCACGCGTCGTCACTGAAATAGATCGCGAACAGCAACAACAGGACTTGCTACAGCAGGTGCAGATGAGCGCATTCGCGACTCACCAGCAACAAGTGACGGCGGAACAGCTGCAGGTTCAACAGAACATTGCGCAGCTCACATCGGGTGTGCCGCCGCCGTATTTTCCTGCCGGTACTGTATACGTGACACAAGAGCCGCTTGGGGGCACTACGGTTGTCACCGTGCCTGCGCCTGTGTCTCTCACGACGCCGCCCCCTGGAGTGAGCTTGGGAACTTCCGGTCAGGTAGCGTCGCCCGCTCCCACTGCCATCCCACCACGCTCGAGACTCTACCAGCAGCGGTCACCACAGGGCCCCATGCTACAGGCACCCTACATGCTTTTCATGCCACCTGCTCAAACTTACCGTATGCTGCCACCCTTCACGGGACACTACCCGGCCATGCCCTGGGACCGCACAGAGTGCTCCACTCGCCATTGGACGAGCAACCCCGCACGGGCCCTGCCCCTTGGCCGTCGCGCAGCGCGAGTGTAGAGCAGGGAGTGGATAGGGGAGGACGCGCGAGTTCCGGTTCGCGAGGCGAGCAGTCGGGTTCAGACGATCGCAGGAGTGGCCGACGCAGCCGCCCACCATCTCCCACACAAGGCTCCTATCCGCCGGCCAAGCGCGTGGCGTCAGCTGGCGTCAGCACACGACCCGCCGCGCTTCTGCCAATGCCGACAGCGCCCCCTACCGGTCAGACACGAAGACAACAGCCCGGGTTGTTGGCGGGAGGAGGCGTTCCAGCGAGACAACAAACGGTGCGCACTACTATGGCTAAGTACCGCGCCAGATGGCTGCAAGGCGTTGCCAAGCCAGCCGGGATGGCCCGACAGCGTGGGCCTGTCCGTGTGGCCTTCCAAGGTTGCAGTCTGTCGACGCAAGTGCAACGCATGCAGCGCCCACGTCGATTGGCACGCGCTGCCACCCAGCGCATTGTGCCAAGCAGAAGAAACTGCTCGAGGAGGCACAGGCCATCCATGACACTTTCACTGCCACCATTGGTAGTCGAACGGAGAAAGCCACAGAGATACGCGATCAACTGCGCCTCCAATTCCTACCCGTGTGCGAAGACGGCGTCAACATCGACGAGTGCGATATCATCAGCGGCGACCGTCTCTCTGACATGTACTTCGCGTATAAGGGCCAGAGTTTGGCAGGTCTCGACCACGCCGATCGCGTGTATGTGATTGACGTACCCACCCTGGAGCGCCGCTGCATCGAGTTCATGCGCTGGATGGACCACCACGACTGCTACATGCTGTTCGCCGACACCGAGGGCTGTAACTGGTGCAGCATCACGAAACCCTTCGAATCGGGCAGCGTGAAAGTGAAGTTCCAGCGCCGCGAGGCTTGGCTGAAACGCAACCCAGGTGCAAAAGAAAGTGACTATCCGGGCACGAAGGGCATCAGCGAAAACATCCTCTTTCGCAGGCCCAACAAAGACGAGACGTGGTCGAACGAGTTCCACGTGCCAGCCACGCATCTGCAGATCACAACTTCGATGGTACCCTCTCCATGGTGGTTGACCTCGCATTTCTCAAAGCACGACTGGCGCAAACACAGGCGCTACCACTTCCCCTCCGCTCTCAACGGTCTGTTCACCTATGAGGGAAGGAAGCCCGACGGTTCCCTAGGCAGCGCGCCGCGCATGATGGTCCTGTTCTGGGACTTCCGTTTGGATTTGGCGTGCCTATACCGCACGTACGTCGACATCACCGACCGTCTCATGCACGGTCTCTACCTTTGGGCGCCCACGTTCTCGATCCAGCGGAGATGTGCGCGCACGATAAGATCCAGCTGGGATTCAAGCGCGCCAATCAAGACGCCAAAGCGCAGTACCCCATTCAGCACACGGTTTCCCTCGCAAATGCAGCGATCGACGTGTTGAAGCGAGCTGAGTGGGCGGACGCACACAAGCTGTCTGAGCCGCGCAAACACGACGAGCGAAAGGGCGTCGACAGCTACCGTTTCCCATTCGTCTCCTGGTGCTTCGGCATGTGCCTCGACCAACACGCCCTGACTCCCCATCGGAACGCGCTGATCAACTACATGATCAACGACTGCAGGCAGATGGTTTTTGTCGTGTGGTATCTCTGCCTCAACGTGCCCAGTTTCGATGCGGAGATGACGGGTATCGCTAGTGGTATTGGGGATGGGAATGCGTGCGCTGCCACATGCGAAATTACATGCGCACGCGCTGCCACGACAGTCAGAAGTGGAGTAAGACGGCCAACCAAAAGGAAGCGGTACGGCCGACGCCGCACAGGTCCTGCCTATCGGCGGCGAAGAAGCCTCGGCTTCCACTTCGGAGGAACAGTCGTTGGTCACGTCGGACGAGACTCTGCCCATCCCTGATGACGTTTGAAAGATCTTACAAGAGGGGGTCAACACCTATCTCGACAACCCCGATCGATGCTAATTGGTGTGTGCTGCTTCCCCACTGATGATGCGCGGGTTCACGCTGGCTGAACCGAGTCAGTATGGATCGGCTCCGTGTCAGTTCTCATCCACCACTGGGGCAGTGTGTGGCAGCTCTGCAGAGATGGCACTCAGCCGTACCCCGACACTACAGCTGGTAGAAACAGCTCTGAGTCGGCTCTGAGCTGACTCCAAAATGGCTCCGAGTCAAACTGAATTGGCTCCGAGTCAGCTCCAAACCATGTTGTGAAGTCCTGGATGCTGATTGGTTGGCCACAAAGTGAAGGGTGGATAAAAGCAGAGAGTTGGGGTGTTTTCTGCAGTTGCTTCATTTCTTGCTATGGACTTTGATCAGCTCCTGCAAGAGTTCTCCACTCCGCCTTCCGAGATGGCTTCCCAGGCTCCTTCCTATGGCCTCGACTCGCAGCTTCCTTCCTGTGACCTCAACTCTCAGCAGCCTCCTGTTCCAGTGGGCGACACGGACCTGCTGGTCAACCACCCCTCATTCAACAAGGGTCCTCGGAAAAGGGTGCCAATCAAGGCCAAGGCAGGCATCTCCAACAACGACAAGCTCTACAAGGAGATTGAGGAAGCCTCCTTCAAGCGTCCCAAGGCTCCGGCCAAGAAGAAGGTAGAAGAGAAGCAGGGTGACAAGGCTGCAGAGAAGGTTTCTGAGAAGACTGAAGAAAAGGCCGCAGAGAAGACGGCAGAGAAGGCTGCTCAGACTGACAAGAAGGTGCCTGATGTGATCCTGCTGCAGCCGTACTTCCACATTGATATGCACCTGTGACTCCTGCTTGCTTGTTCTCTCCTTTGTGAACTGTGTACGTTGGCCAGTTTGGCTCGCGGAGAAAGTGTTTGTGCTGTTGAGGGTCTATACTTTTGGGCTGTGTGTGGTTGAGGGTCAAAATCCTCACCACTTGCCTTGTCTAAGGGTCGAAAATCTGAACCCTTGGTTGGTATGAGGGTCAAAAATCTGACCCCTTGCTTTGCGTCAGTTCGAAAACTTACCCCTTGCCTTGCGTGAGGCGCAAAACTCTGACCCTTGGGCTACATGCAGGTCAAAACTCTGACCCCTCGTACTAGTGAATGCTCTTTTGCAGGGGCCTCGTGTGTTGACAGATGGAGTCTGAGGAGCCTCAGAAATGGATTCTTCTCGTCAGGGCGGTTTGTTTGAGCCCCAACACGACCACATTTGGCAAAGGCAGCAATGAGTTATGGCCCGACCACGTTTGCGTGGCCCGCGTGGACGTGGTGCGTGGTACGTCGTCGCCGACGGCACCATTGGATTCCTCTCATCAAGGCGGTTTCAACGAACCCCAACAACGTCATGTTCCGACCCTCCAATCAAAAGTTGCGGCCTGACCACGTTTGCGTGGCCGCCGCGTGGACGTGGTGCGTGGTACGGGGTCGCGGATAGCACCATTGTAATTTTCTCGTCGAGACGCTTCAAACGAACCCCTACAACGCTATGTTTGGATGAGCCAATAAAAAGTTGATTTTTGAGGCTAAAAAAGTGCAAAAATAGCGCTCGTGGTACATTTGGGGGCGACGGCATTGGTGGCATTGAATTCGCCTCGCCGAGACGCTTCAAACGAACCCCTATTTGATATAGTTCTGATGCGTTTTGAATTTGTTAACAATTTGTCAGTATGGTGAAACTCCCCTTTGTGGGTGACATTTTTGCCCCCAGGGCATTCGTGGTAGGTCGGAGGGGGTCGGCGTGGCCACCGTTGGATTCTACGCGTTGAGGCGGTTCTGCTGATACCAAATTTAATTAAGTTTAACTGACCAAGAGCCTAAATAACTTAAGGCTCCACTCTACCGGCTGTGCCTGCAGACAAGCGAGTTGACGATCTGTCCGTAGACGAGGGTGAGAGTACTGCTCTACTGCAGACGAGCGAGTTGGCAATGTGTCCGTAGACGAGGATGAGTCACTAGCATATGACCGCATTTTTGCCCACAACCACCATAGCTATTCACGCAACACGCACAGCTAAAGATGCTCAGTTGATGGCTCTGGCAGCCGCATGCTTGGGGTGGGTTATTAGAGCACTCACAGTGTTGGATTATCTGCCGAGAGGAGAGGGGCCTAGAGGAGTAGGTTTAGAGGAGCCTAGAGGAGAGGGGTGGGGTTATTGGAGCACTGACACAGTTGGGGTCAGTCAGTGGTGGATCATTGCACACTACAGAGTCATACTTCTCAGGTCTACTGGGGGTGGGCTTAATAGAGAACTCACATGCTTGGGCTTGTGCCCTGCAATCTACAGCCTTAGGCTTAGTCACAGTCTGAGGGTTAGGCTTCAGTATACCGTCCCAGAAACCTCCTATGCTTCAGCACACCGTCCCAGAAACCTCCTATGCTTCTGCACACCGTCCAAGAGCATCCAGTCGTCATACACTCACAGGCTTAGGCTTACAGGGGGTGCGCTTATTAGAGACACTCTGGGGCTTGGGCTTATGTACCTACCGTCCGAGAGATATGTACTAACCGTCCGAGAGAACCTACCGTCCAAGAGAACGTACCGTCCGAGAAGCCGCCTATGCTTCAGCACACCGTCCCAAACAAGCGCTCTATACTACTTAGGTATGCTTACGCTTGTCTTGTGACGGCGGTTGAGGAACATCCACTGGAAGCCGCTGAACTGTCCTTCGATAACCTTCTTGAGTCGATCCATTGATGCCTGGGAAGAGTAGAGGATGGCTTGAAACCACTCTAACCCTTCGCCAAGCTACAGTACTCCAACTTGGTCTCGGGCGGTGTCCTGGCGCAGGCAGACGCTATTCAGCAGCACCAGCTTCGTCTGAGCCGGCGTCTGGCCGAATCTCTCAGCCAAGTAGCGCAGACGGCCAATCGGCGACCTCCACTCGTAGCCGCCGTAGTCCAAGTCGGACACCTGGGGATACGGTAGCTACCGTAGAAAAACAGTAACTCAAAAAATCGCAACGCCAATCTCTCGCACCATCACGCCGTCTTGGGTCTCGTGGACGTCGCAGCGCAGCGCCCTGACGCGCCGCCACTTGCCGTCCTCGCACTGAACAAGTGCGCAGTCATATTAGATGTTCTTCCGACAGTCGTCGTATGGCGCTGTACTCACCCGACAGGCGAGAACGAGCCCAAATACGTCTTCTGCCGAGTGGATTCCGAATCGGCCGTCGTCGGCTGCGCCGTCGCCGTCTTCGTAGAAGCTACCAAGCTGGCTCTCCAAGCGGTCCAACTCCTCTAATTTGTCCATCAGGCGGACGTGAAGAGCGACGCAGCGTCCGCATGCCGACGCGTTCAGGATCTGCGCCTGCAGTCGAAACGTATCTCCACACCAACTGGTATGCAGAACCGTTCAAGCGCCTATACGAACGCGGTGGTAGCGCCGTCCGAAGTCGTCGGTCGCCACTCGGTCTAGAAGCGCCTCCACTGCCAAAGTCTCTTCCGCGACCTCAATGCGCTCTTTCTGTGGGTAGTCGAGGCCCTTCCGTCTCAAAAGCAGGCTTCCGCCCCCTGCCAACGTCCGGTGAAAGTGAGCACGAATTACTGCGCAATTGCAATCAATCAAGTCATATCCTACCCAAATTCTGGAAGTCGAAAAGATGGGCGCAGTCGTGGGTGAGCGCAGGCATGAGTTCCTCTGAGACAGAATTCGAGTCGACGAGAACGGGACGCTCTCCCGTCTTCTCCAGTAGACGCTGCACCTCTGCAACCAGTGAACTCTGGCCTAAATTGCTCCAATGCATCGACCACTATACGTATAACCGCCCACTGTATGTACCGTGTTTGCACATATGTAAGTTCAGGCGGACACACACTGTACTGTACCATTGCAAAGTGCAATCAATGGCTGTGCGGTGGGACAGCTCACCGCGCGGACAACTGGCCGAGTCGTCGAAAAGGTTGCCCTTGGGAACCAGAAAGACGCCGCGGTTCTCCGTCGCCAGGCGGAATTTCTTGTCCAAAAAGTCGCCGAATTCCGTCAGAAGTTGCTGCTCAGCCACGCCGAAGTGTGACAGACGCTGACCCGTCTCTTCCTAAGAATCAGACAACACGACGAACTACATGTACCACATTTGGCACAGTTTGCGTTCGAGAGAAAGTCGTCTCCTCTCACTTCGAACTTGTAGCGAAAGCTGTGGTAGTGGACTCCGTTGGGGTAGCGCTTGAACATCTGCAATGCGCTCCGCGTATGTTCTATGTGTATGCTACGTTGGAATACAAACTGTCGAGCCGGAACGAGACGTTACAGTAACCCCACCTGTCTACAAGCCGCGCGGAAGGCGCTCCGATCGCCTGTGGCGCCAGTCGAGTCACTACAAGCAAAAGCACGACGTCGAATCACAGCGCGCACTAACACATGAAAGTGAGCCACACAGTAAAGTGCTGAGCTAGGTTTGACTCTGCCAACCTCGAGACTTCGGCCTGCTGCTGAAGTCTGAGCGGCTTTTCGCCCTCTAGAGAACTCTTCTCTGTGTCACCAGCAGTGGTAGCGGCGCCGACCTGCTTGGAGCCCGTTGAGAGACCTCCTGCTGATGTGGCGCTTTCTCCCCCGTGGAGCCCCAAGCGGTGGGCGCTGGCCACTGTCAGCCGGACGGCGTCGCTCCTCCCCTCACTCCACGACAGACTGACCTGATCCTGCAACACGCAACAAATGCCATTCGAGGTCACTGACCAGACACACTCCCCACTGCAATCGACGCGCGCTAGCGTCAGTGTTCAGAACTGTACCTTCAATCGGCTGACCACGAGGTCCTTCCAAGTGAGGTGAGACTTGAGGCCGAACAAGCTGTGGATGTCGACGTTGCCGAATCTCCGCGCGTATAGACGGTCCAACGTGGAGAGAGGAAGTCCTGAAGTACCTATGCGACGGAGGGAGGGAGGCAGGCAGAGAAGGGGAGGATGGGCAGCAGAGAGCGCTATTGACTACCATTTGGGTAGAACTCGGCCAGCAGTCGCTCGAGATTGGCCACGAATTCGTCAGCACCAAGTGTCTTAGCCGAATTCCCTCCAGACCCCGATTCCGAAACTGAAATACCCCCCTAGCTGTGTGTGCCACTTGCCAAACATTCAGATACAAATGTAGAAGCAAACATGTGCAAGTAGCTACCGTGACACTTGGTTCCGCTGCCGCTGATAGTGACCACTGGGAAGCCGTCGTCGTCAATGGCCACTTCGCGAGTCGTCTCAGAGATTTCTTGGGCAGGCGATGCGGCTGGCAGGGGCTGAGCGAGCTCGGGTTCGCTAGCAGTCGGCTCCAACTTCAAAATGCTTCGACGATCCTCCAAATCCAATCGACTCTACAACGCACGGAAAGGAACTGCAAAACATTCCAATCCACGTCCATCAATCGAAAACACTCACCCGTCCCCTCCCGCCGCTTATCTGGCCAAGGGAAGGCGCCACGTCTCCCACAAGCGACGTCTAAATCGAAGGAGTACCATCCTTCAAATTGGTTATGAGAGTACGTAAGAATAACAGAAACGAACTCGTACGCTGTTGTTTCGCCGATCAGTCGTCGAGAGGTCCTGCAACGCCCTGCTGAACAGCTTCGAGGGTGCAGTAGAAGCCGACGCACGATCGGCTTTAGGAGTGGTCTGAAAGTCGCTAACGCTACAACGCTCCCGCGCAAGGTTTACAGCCGGTTGCAGCAAGTCCGACGTTTTCTTGCAGTCTGCTACTTAGTACTTGCCTATCCACTCAAGCAATGGATACGGTAGTTCGCGTGGATTCATTGCGAAACCCATTCACATTCGCACCAGGGAAGCAGTTGGAGGGCGCAGCGTCTGTTCGGCGACGAGACTCGAAATCAATGGCGTCGGCGGCGGCGGAATCAAAAGCGTCGGCCGCGCCGGAGGAGCCACAGTGGAAGCGGGAGGGAACAGAGGTCGAGGAGCGGTGCCCGAAGCGGGAAGAGGAAGGAAAGGTCGCTGGAATCTCATTCTGTTCCTGGCGTCGGCGCAGGCGGCCCTCTGGTCCCAGAGTCGGGCGGAGACGCCGTAGGCGGGCCTGGCGCCCACCCAGAGCGCCCCATCCAAATCAACAGTGGCTCTGACGGAGTCGGCGAAGTGCTGGGCGAACATGGCGCCGACGTCGCGGCAGCCGAAGGTCGCCAAGGGACGCAGCGACTCCCCATAGGCGTCCAGGTACTCTGCCTCGAGCTTCCGGTAGAGCACGGGACCGCTCTTGGCCCGCAGCAAGGCGAGTACGTTGCGCTTCACCTAAGAAACGATGCAACGCGGTCAAAAACGAAAAATGTCGGTCGGTAGTTAGAAACGTCACGGTACCTCCAAAGCTTGGCTGGCCGAGTTGAAGCGATTCGACGTCTGTTGGAGCACTCCCCGCGGTTGGCTGCCGGCCGCCGCGCCCTGGAACCTCGGAGCGCTCGGCGGGAAGCGAACGGCCAGTCGATTGCCAGGGAAGATCCATCGGCCGCCTCTGCCTCTTCGCCTGGAGAATCGACGACCAGTGAACGGTTGAAGCAAACTCTTCCCGGTCGCAAGGAAGCCAAAGTCTCACGCTCCGGGCAGCATGCGGCTGGAGGTCAACTTGGGCACGCTGAAGGGCCCGCTGCCCTTCTTCCCTCTGGCTATGGTGCTGTGGACGAGAGCGGCCATGTGCACGGTGTTGGAAGAGGCCACGTACTTCAGCAGACCCTCCGTCGTCACCTGCAACACATGGCATCCGTCTGTACAACTACGAAACTTGACGACAAAATACTATGGTTGTTGGGCAATTTGCAGCCGACACTCGCGCTACCGGCTCCAATGCTTTATGTACCTCAATGGTGTCTCCCATATCTTCGACCATGGCCTCCAGAGACGAGTAGCCGAAGTGGTAGAACGGAATCGGACTCGTGTTGTTGTCGCTGCAAGAGAACTTGAGACGTTTCTCCCCAGAATTCGAACCACTCCTAAAACCCACTTGTAGTCCCTCTTGAGGTCGTGTATGGTGTAGTGGGCGCTCCTTCCAGCGGAGAGAACGTAGGCGCCAAGCTCCTTCTTCAGAGCGCCCAGTTTCTCCAGCTTCTCCTCCTCGGAAGCAAACATTCCACTCATGCCTACCTTCTGCTCTCTCCCTTTTGCTACTTTAGCATTCGGATTATCTTATATTTTTACGAGAAGAAAGAACCGTGTGTCGAGCTCGACAGTAAAATGAAACGCTATGAATCTGTTTTGAATTTTCGTTCTACAGTAACTCGTGCTACCGTATTTCTTTCCAAAGTAGACAGTGATTGACCAATCAAAGGTAGATTTGATCTCAGTGTTGCGATATGTTTTGTCCCAAGATGATCGTTCAAACTTGTTTACTGTATTATATGGTTGCTGTATGCAGGCAGTGCACAATAGGAGTGAATGGACAGCCCGATTGTACGACGGGTTTGGCTTGTGTGATGCCAAGCGAAAGATAATCCCACGCGAGACATACCCATCCCACACAAAGGATAACCCCATCATCTGATTGATAATATAGCTAGGCAGCAACTCTATGTACATAGATACGAACCTTGCTCGATTTCGTTCTTGGACAACGTCACTCGTTTCGCGACGTCATTGGAAATGTCTTCCTTCAATAATTCAACAATTGCGCTGCGAGTGCGGTCGTCTGTTCGGTGGGTATGCTTCTGCTAGATTTGTATTTAGACAAAATGACAAAATCGGGTTGAGCGCGTCAGCGCTCAACCCAATTTGTTCGGCCGGGGGCCAGTGCGCCTCCGGTTACTAGGGGTTAGTACTACGTCATATAGGTAGACTTAACCGATCGGGCTGAAATTTTCACCGTAGATGTTCATAGTAACAAGAAGTATTGTGCTAAAATTTCAGCCGGATCGGTTGGGTGGTTCCCGAGATATTCAATGAAAACTGTCGAAAAATTCAGCAATCTTGTAGTTCTCGGGAACGGTAGTAGATAGGAGAGCAGTTGATGGCTCGTTAGAATCGTCTGGTAGTAGGACATTTTGTGTTAAAAAATCACCCAGATCGGTTTAGTATTGCGGTCGTAGGGCCGGATAAAACAAGCTGTTTTAAAAAAGTTGAGTTGTTTTTGGCACTCCGCCCCGACGAAGTCGGCGGAGAGCAGTAGGCAACCGTAGGGAACAAGTTCTTTGTGCTCCCTCATAACTTTCGCTAGACTAAACCGATTCGCAAGCGGTTTTTTGCGTTCGATAGCCCTGGTGGATGCGCAGGGTGGAAAGGAACCTAGAAAATTCCGGTAATGGAAAAATTTTTTGAAAATTCAAAAATTCAAATTTTTACTAAGTAAAAATAATTCGGTCCTCCGCCATTTTCGCTACACTTGATCAAAATTCACCATTTTTGGATATGTTGTAGCCCTTGGGGAGGCGGACTTGGGAAATCAAAAATTGGAAAATTTGGACGCGGCACGGCCGGGTTACGGTAGATTCAAATTTTGAGAACCCGATTCCGGCCGTTCAAAAAATCATATCTCGCGATTTACTGGGCCGATCGGGCTGAGATAAAATTTCCGGCCGACGTCTGGATGTGCTCTTTCATTTAACACCGAAACCGGCAAAATCCATCCAGCCGTTCGTGAGCTAGGCGGGGGCAATGGGTTTCCGTTCGGGACCAAATTTGAGGATTTTGGGATTTGGACGGTTTTTTCGCCGGAACGCGTGGTTCTACCGGGAAACGGACACCGTCAATCGATTCTACGCTAAAATCTGGCCCGGAAACATAATTTTCGGTTTTTCGAGCTACCGTAACCCGGCCGCGTCGAATTTTTGAATCCCGGGCCGAAATTTTCAAAATCGAGTTGACAGTTGGTTCGGGGGTTTTCGGGGTCGGGGAGTTCGAATTTCGCGTTAGTTTTGCGATTACTGTTCACTTTCGACCCTTTTCGGATGGTTTAGGGTGGGTTTGTGGCAAAAATTTGAAATCCCGGGGTAGTATTGAGGTGTAGCGCGGTGTAACGGGACCGTCGAAACAAGTTCGGACCAATAGGTTTAGGGCCTTTTGACACCGGTTGTGTGCTTGCGAGCGCTCTTGGAGATGGCGAGCGCCATAATTGTTGCTTGGAAATGCCGCGGTGGTGTCGCCCTTCTGTGCTTAGCGAAGTCGGCCTCCTTGCCTGTTTCAGAAGCGCCATCTATTAGCGCGCTTCTTTCCCGCTCGGTGCACAGATGCGTCCTTGTGCGCGCGACTGACCATTTGCCAGTACATGGCCGTCGTTGTCGCGATGAAATCGCCGCGCGTGTGTGTGTGCCTCAAGCTGATACGCCACGTAGCACGCAATGAGCGAGCGTAGGTCAGACGCGTTTTGATTGGCGGTCGGAGTAGGCGTGGCTTAGTCGCTTGTTGTTCCTTGCACCATTCCTCCGCCGAACGCGGATTTAGTCTTTATCTGCCATCTTCTAGAAGTCTCTTGTGGAGGTACGGTTTGAAGATGCGGCTCAGTCGTTGTGTTTTGCTTTGGCGTAGTGTAGTAGCTTCTAGAAATAGCTGCGGTGCTTACGCCTATCGGCAGCGGGGTCAAATTGTATGTGAAGTGATGATTATTCGCCTCCTTGCGAACTCGCCGCCAAATTCGCTTGATAGCTTTGTGCGGCGCGCGCGCGTAGAATTGTTGTCACAGAGTGAGCGGCGGTTGTAGAGCATTATACCCAATTTAGGGTAAATCGTGCGAAGCGGCGAGGCGCCCATTCCTCTCCCCAATGGGTACCCACTGTGTCCTTTGTGACAGCCCTCCCCGCTCTCCCAAATAGACAAGGATGAGGCGCCGATTTCCCGAGTTGGACAAGATCTGGCAGGCCATCTGCAAAAGTCGGTCCATTGCCCAGAAGTTGCAGAAGAAGGCCTTCAGAAGAGAGTGCGCCAGGAAGAAGATTGCGCAGAAGGACGTCGAGGTCCAGTTGGTCGTGTATTCTACTGTTTCAAATGAGCGTTGGAGATAGGCGGGTCGGGAATCCCCCTTCGTTGAGTACAATTCCTCCAAATGTCGAACGTTTCCAGAGATTTAACGCTACTGTACCTGTCGTTATATTCCGCAACTTTGGCGCCGTATCCTCCGTCACTTTAGGTAGGCGAAACTGTTGAAGTCGTAGTGTTTTGATCCGTCACCTAGCATCTCAGATGTTCGCGTTATTGTAGCCGCCGTATTCTCTGCTGCTTACAGTTCATACGTAGTTCTGTGCTTCTTTCTCTTTCCCCTACTGTTGCTAGTGCGAATCGAGAATTTCAACTTGGCTCTATTGGTGTGCGCGCCATGCTCTGTTTGTTCGCTTGTCATCCTTGCCACAGTTGGCGCGCCGATGTTCATCTTGCTTTCCGTTGTAGTGGCTGGCGCGATATAGAAGAGTCGCCTTGCGATGGAGAAAGAATCGCACCGCACTGGCATGCGCAATACCATAGTTTGTGGTTGAACAAGATTAGTAGACGGGGGCAAAGCCCCGCGGGGCACTCCTCCCCTCTTTCAGAAGAATTTCGGGAGTTGAATCATGCTGCCCATTGATCAACGAGACTTGCTAGCGACGCTTCCTGGCCATTCCGACCGCAAAACTAATAGCAGATTCGGATTCGTAACCCTCTAAAACCCCGCATTTGACGTACAACACACCTAGCTTCAGTTTATCTGACACAACCATTTTCACTTGAGGGTATGAATGGTAGCATGCAAATTCTTCAAAATGATCCCACACATCTCAAAACGAAAAGCCAACGTCAAATTCGTGATCGGCGTCCCCAATAAGTCGGAATTGAGTACCTACACGGTAGGTGCCTTGAACAAATCCGGGAGCCAAAATTTTGAATTCAAATTTCCCGCCAAAATACGCGTCGGACGAGAAAAGTGCTTAAAACAAAAACTACGTATATTTAGATCCTCTATCACATGAAAGTCTAATTGACACCAAAATATCTCAACTGACCCCACTTTGCACCGAAATACCGAAAATTTGTCACAAAAACCTATTTTTAGCCTAGAAAACTATCCCTCCCAAAATTGTAACTTTGCCACTATTTAGACCTTTATAAGCCTCAAACACTCCGCCAATATAGTCGATATCGATTAGAACAGCACAGAGATGCGAATGGCAGAATTACGAAATTATGCCAAAAAATCGATTTTTTTAAATTTTCACCAAAAATGAGACCATTTACAGAGAAACGATCTATTACAAAGTTGCAGAGCTCGACGTGGCCTATCAAACGGTGTTTGTCCCATGTCGATACTGGTCTCCTATCAAAAGTTACGCTTGTAAGAACTATTACCCAGAAACCTGGGACCCAACTTTGGGGTGAATTTCCCGATCCGGGTAGTTTCTCACTGGAATTCTAACGACGATTCAGGAAAGAACTATCCAAAGTTGTTCAACTTCGACAAATACCATGCTCCTACGTGCGAAAACAAAAAAATTACGAGTGGGACTTTGAACCATACTTTTGGGTCGAAAAACCCGGTTTTTGCTACCCAGCCCGGGCAGTCCCGGGCCCAGCCCGACGACGCCCCTACCATCGGATAGCCCAATGTCTTTTACATATTCGGCCCAAAGCTCGTCTCGCTCCGATCTACCAGAACACTATTCTAAGCGTCCAAAGTTCGTCGGAGGCCGAAAAACCCGGTTTTTGGCAAGTTGCCAAAAATCGGGTCCCGGACGGAAGTCGAGACCCTCGATGCACACTGCGCATTCCAGAGACCTATCGAACAAAAAAAAATTTGCCCGGATTGGCCAACTCTAGCCCGACTTATGAGCGTTTGAATTTACACAGAATCCGCACCATCACTATAGCACTCCTCCCTTTTGGAGGGGAGGAGTGCCAAAAACCCTCTTGGAGAGAACAATAGGCTGACGAATACGCGTCAAAGAGGAATGAAATGAATCAAAGGAGAACATCACGAGGGTTTCGGACACCTTTTGGGACAGTTGGGCTTCCTGTGGCCCCTTTTGCCGCAAATTTTGCATTGATTAGGCGGATGGGCGGCGGCTCGTCACAGCGCATCGATCCAAAGAAGACTTCCTAAAGAGATACAGGAACCAAGTACAAGAAACATGCCAATCGGGAAGCAAGTATAACGAACATGCTATGCCAATCAGGCGGAGTGCCACGTTGACACTCGCGGAGTGTCACGTTTAACTAGTTATACTCCACAACCAGGCAAGTCGTCCGGGGGACGCAGTATACTCCACAAATTAGAACTCCTATGCACGGTGATTCGTCTGCTGTTGTGGCCTCTTGACACTCCCAATCGCAAAACTAATCCCGAATTCGCGATCTACATCCCAGAGTACCCCAGAATCAGCATACAACACCCCTAACTTCCTATGGACTCGCAGAACCGAAATTCTGCACTTGGGGTACGGTAGCATCCGAATTCGTCATAGGTACGTTCAAACATCATCTAAACGCTGAACGATTGCCAAATTCGTAATCAGCGCCCCCGAAAAGCCCGAAATCGAGTATAATATTGCCAAAGTCGACCCAACACCCAAAATTCAAACGGACGCGGCAGGGGTACTGTAGCTCTGCCAATTTGTCAAAACCACTTTTACGGACCAGATTTCAACGTAGAATCGCTTGAAACCACTTTTGAACCGATTCGGCAACGCATTCGAGCGCTACAGACGCTGAAACGCGAAAAGCGCAATTTTTGACCCCGGAGTTCCACCAAGATAACTTTTTTGTGTCTCAGCCGATTTTCTCCGTTCATGGCTCATTCGATAGAGGACATCTGGGAAGGAGCACCAAAAGCGGTCTCGCGGCTCTAGCTGCTACCTATCGCGCACAGCAAACCGTCAAAGTCGGAAAATAGCGAAAATTCGCGAATTTTTCAAATTTGGCGCCAAAATGGGTCCCGCAGCGATCCAATTCTTTTTTTGCCGACTCGGCACTATCGAGGGCTACAACATATCAAAAGATAGTATATACCATTATATGCAACTTTTTCGAGTTCTACCTTGCCCAACCCAATTTTCAGTACTTTGAAAATTTAAATTTTTGAATTTCCCGCCAACGGGGTCCCGGAGCGTGACCCCATATGTCGTGCAGGTTGCCCACCCACTAGGCCTACCCAACGCAAGAGACCGTTTGCAAATCGGCCGCTTCACGCGCGAGCTACATCCGTTGCAATTTTCTGCGTTTCGCGCACAAACGCTATATACTACACACTTTTTGTGGAGTATAAACCAGGCAAGTCGTCCGGGGGACGCAGTATACTCCACAAATTTGAACTCCTACGCACGGTGACTCCTCTCCTGTTGTGGCCTCCTGACACTCCCAAGCGAGAAACAAATGCCAAATTCGTGATCTACATCCCAGAATATCCCAGAATCGACATACAACACCCCTAACTTCCCATGGACTCGCATAACCAAAATTCTGCACTTGTGGTACGGCAGCATGCGAATTCGTCATAGGTATGGCTAAACATCATCTAAACGCTAAACGAATGCCAAATTCGTAATCAGCGCCCCCGAAAACCCCGAAATCGAGTATAATGTCGCGAAAGTCGACCCGACACCCAATATTCAAATGGGCGCGGCAGGGTTACTGTAGCTCTGCAAATTTGCCAAAAACACTTTTCTGGGCCAGATTTCAACGTAGAATCGCTTGAAACCGCTTTTGAACCGATTCGGCAACGCATTCGAGCGCTACAGACGCTGAAACGCGAAAAGCGCAATTTTTGACCCCGGAGTCAAAAAAGTTCCACCAAGATAACTTTTTTGTGTCTCAGCCGATTTTCTCCGTTCATGGCTCATTCGATAGAGGACATCTGGGAAGGAGCACCAAAAGCGGTCTCGCGGCTCTAGCTGCTACCTATCGCGGACAGCAAACCGTCAAAGTCGGAAACTAGCGAAAATTCGCGAATTTTTCAAATTTGGCGCCAAAATGGGTCCCGCAGCGATCCAATTCTTTTTTTGCCGACTCGGCACTATCGAGGGCTACAACATATCAAAAGATAGTATATACCATTATATCCAACTTTTTCGAGTTCTACCTTGCCCAACCCAATTTTCAGTACTTTGAAAATTTAAATTTTTGAATTTCCCGCCAACGGGGTCCCGGAGCGTGACCCCATATGTCGTGCAGGTTGCCCACCCACTAGGCCTACCCAACGCAAGAGACCGTTTGCAAATCGGCCGCTTCACGCGCGAGCTACATCCGTTGCAATTTTCTGCGTTTCGCGCACAAACGCTATATACTCCACACTTTTTGTATAAAAAGTGTGGAGTGTATAGCGATTGTGCGCGAAACGCAGTAATTTTAACCGGATGGCGTTCGCGCGTGAAGCGGCCGATTTCCAAACGGTCTTTTGCGTTGGGTAGGCCTAGTGGGTGGGCAACCTGCACGACATATGGGGTCACGCTCCGGGACCCCGTTGGCGGGAAATTCAAAAATTTATTTTTTCAAAGTACTGAAAAACGCATTAGGCAAGGTAGAACTCGAAAAAGTTGCATATAATGGTATATACTATCTTTTGATATGTTGTAGTACTCGATAGTGCCGAGGGTGGAAGAAATGAATTGGATCGCTGCGGAACCCATTTTGGCGCCAAATTTGAAAAATTCGCGAATTTCGGCCCCGCGTCGACTTTGACGGGCTGCTGTGCGAGCTAGGTAGCAGCTAGAGCGGCGAGACCGCTTTTGTTGCTCCTTCCCAGATGTCCTCTATCGAATGAGCCATAAACGGAGAAAATCGGGCGAAACACAACAAAGTTATTTTCCCGCAACTTTTTTGACTCCGGGGTCGAAATTGCAGTTTTCGCGTTACGGCGTCTGTTGCGCTCGAATGCGTCCCCGAATCGTTCCAAAAGTGGTTTCAAACGATTCTACGTTGAAATCTGGTCTAGAAAAGTGTTTTGGAAAAATTTTCAGAGCTACAGTAACCCTGCCGCGTCCATTTGAATTTTGGGTGTCGGGTCGACTTTCGCGATATTATACTCGATTTCGGGGTTTTCGGGGGCGCTGATTACAAATTAGGCATTCGTTTAGCGTTTAGATGATGTTTAGGCGTACCTATGACGAATTCGCATGCTACCGTACCCCAAGTGCAGAATTTTGGTTCTGCGAGTCCGTAGGAACTTAGGAGTGTTGTATGTCGATTCTGGGGTATTCTGGGATGTAGATCACGAATTCGGCATTAGTTTTGCGATTGGGAGTGTCAGGAGGCCACAACAGGAGAGCAGTCACCGTGCGTATGAGTTCAAATTTGTGGAGTATACTGCGTCCCCCGGACGACTTGCCTGGTCTTAATACAGAGTGGTTTGTGAGTGTTTTAAAGTGGAAGAGTAAAAGAGTGGATACTTTTGTAAAGTATTTCGAAGCCTTTCCGATATGACGCGCGGCCGCCCAGAGTCCACTATTCATGCGCTACTTTTGACACGCTCCTTTCTGAGGGGTTCTTGCAGGGCAACATTGGGATCGCCCGGGATTAATTTTTTGAGCAAGACACACGCATTTCTGAGCGGTTGTTGCAAGGCAACATTGGGATCGCCCGGGATTATTTTTTTGAGCAGACGAAGTTGTTCGTAAGACAAGGGTTTAAGAAAACAAAAGTGTTTCTTTAGGAATGACCGTTCAACAATTGCCTCAACGTAAGTTTTCAAACGGTCGAACGAATGCCGCTCTACAACGGAAGACGAGCGAGTCAGGGCCGATTTGCTGTTTGAACCTTTGAGTTACTGTAGCTCGCCAAATTCAAACTTTTGAATCTCGACTTCTCTTAATGGAATGATCAGTGCGACGAAACCTATCCAGCAACTCAAGATCGTCTTTCTACGACGCATGCTGAGCGAGTTAGAGCGATTTCTATGCTAAAAACGCGAGAATGTCGCTTTTCGTGGTGCGTGTTTGCGTAATTAACGAATATTTTACGCCAAGTGAAGAGCACGTCAACACCTTTTAGTTGACCTATCGCACGCCGCTCTGCGACGTAAGACGAGCGTAGTAGAGCCGTTTTGCGTTTTGGACCTTCGGGTTACTGTAGCGCGCGCAATTCAAAGTTTTGAATTTCGACTTCTCTTAACGGAATTATCAGTGTGCCGAAACCTATTCAACGAACTCAAGATCGTCTCTCTATGGCGGAAGACGAGCGAGTTAGATGAGTTTCGCGTTTTAAACCTTTGGGTTACTGTAGCTCCCGAAATTCAAACTTTTGAGTTTCGACCAATAGAGAAACAAATGATCAGTGAGTCGAGAGCTATCCAACCAACCCAAGATCGTCTCCCTACGACGCACGCTGAGTGAGTTAGAGCGATTTCTGCGTTAAAAACGCGAGAATGTCGCTTTTCGTGTTGCATGTTTGCGTAATTAAGAAAACGTTTAATGCCAAACGATAGAGCACATCGAGACCTTTTAGTTGACCTATCGCACGCCGCTCTACGACGTAAGACGAGCGAGTTACAGCCGTTTTGCGTTTTGACCTTCGGGTTACTGTAGCGCGCGAAATTCAAAGTTTTGAATTTCGAAACCTCTTAGCTGAATGATCAGTAAGTCGAGACCTTTCCGTAGAGCCCAAGATCGCCTTCCTACGACTTACCAACGCCGAGATCTGAGAGCGTGACGAACGGACGGACGAACGAACGAACACACGGACGATAAGCTCTCGTAGGGGTTCGCCCGGCTGAGGCCGGGCGGAAACAAGTCTCTTTTAAAAAGCGGAGTGGTTTTGAGCTTTAAATTTTTACTGAGATTGTAGCAAGGCCCTTTCCGGTTTCGTGCAGCGTCTTTGATTCTCCTCGCAGTCGCGACTACACTTTTTGGAGTGGTCTTGCTACGCAACATTGGTATCGCTCGGGTTAAATTCTTTACACCAAGAAAATCATCTTTTCAGACTAAATTTTAAAAAAAGACACTGGAATCTAACGCAAAACTACACGTTAATTGTGAGCATGATTTGATGTTGGCTTGCAGTGACCTCTTCAGCGATGTCAAGACCGCCGTTCTGCAACGCACGAGTGCCAAGATATAACAAACCAAAACCAAAATCTGCAGTTTTCATCGCGTTTTGGTTACTGTAGCCCTCTCATTGACGTTTTGAAACTTTTTGTTGTCGGATTCTTGCTCAGGAGGTCGAGCACTTCATTTTGATATGCGATTCGACTAGGTTCGATGAAGTTTTGACTTTTCACGGACATTACTTCGGGATACTGTAGCGCGCAATTTTTAAAACTTGTTATTATTTCGACGTCACAGTTCGCGAGAGTAGTCCGAGGGCTACCCGTCGATGTGTCGAACTCAACCCAGCGACGTCAGACAAGCGAGTTATTAAGCCCGAAGCAAGCGTGTCGTTTCCAGTTTTCGACGCGTTTTGGTTACTGTAGCTCTCTGCTTAAACTTTTAAAACTTTTTGTTGTCGGATTCGTGCTCAGGAGCTCGAGCGCTTCACTTTGATATGCGATTTGACTAGCTTCGGTCAACTTTTGTCTTCAAATGGACCTCACTTTGGGATACTGTAGCGCGCGAGTTTGAAAACTTATTTCAGTTTTGAACACTCATATGGCGAGAGTAGTCCGAGGGCTACCCGTCGAGGTGTCGAACTCAACCCAGCGACGTCAGACAAGCGAGTTATTAAGCCCGAAGCAAGCGTGTCGTTTCCAGTTTTCGACGCGTTTTGGTTACTGTAGCTCTCTGTTTAAACTTTTGAAACTTTTTGTTGTCGGATTCGCGCTCAGGAGCTCGAGCGCTTCACTTTGATATGCGATTTGACTAGCTTCGGTCAACTTTTGTCTTCAAATGGACCTCACTTTGGGATACTGTAGCGCGCCAGTTTGAAAACTTATTTCAGTTTTGAACACTCAGATGGCGAGAGGAGTCAGCAGGCTACCCGACGACGTCTCAAACTCCATCCTACGACGTCGGACGAGCGAGTTATTAAGCCCCAAGCGAGCGTGACGCACGTACGTACGAACGTACGCACGCACGCACGCCGAGCTCTTGATAGGGTTCGCTCGGCTGAGGCCGAGCGAAAAAATGGCTGAAATTTTGGCTAAGTCCTACTCAAGACGGCCGAGATCTGGTGGTGCACGCTGGAGCGCCAATCGAAGTGATCCGGTCTAGACCACCATAGGGTGAATAAATGTGTAAAACATTTCATCTTTCTGAGTCACCCAGTAAAAAGTTACGCGGTGACAAAAATCCAGCCGAGTACAGGTCCGGGGCATGGCTCAAGACGGCCGAGCTCTACTAGTGCAGGCTGGAGCGCCAATCGAAGTGATCCGGTCTAGACCACCATAGGGTGAATAAATGTGTAAAACATTTCATCTTTCTAAGTCACCCAGTAAAAAGTTACGTGGTGACAAAAGTCCGGCCGAGTACAGGTCCGGGGCATGGCTCAAGACGGCCGAGCTCTACTAGTGCAGGCTGGAGCGCCAATCGAAGTGATCCGGTCTAGACCACCATAGGGTGAATAAATGTGTAAAACATTTCATCTTTCTAAGTCATTGTAATGAAAGGTCAGTTTGGGCAGTTCGGACGTGCAGGCTGGCTTGCTATTCCACTGACTGCCACATTTGACGACAGGTCACAGACGCACGTACATCTGTACAAGACACAGAACTACGGTGGCGCGGGGGGGGGGCTAAGAAAGGGAGAGGGAGAAACTCAGGATGTAGGGGAAACTGAATGAACGATCCCAAGGCAGAACGAAAGGGAGATAGGAACATCAAAGGCGATCACCGCGCCTATCGGCGCGCCCAAACCCAGCATGACGCTACGTGGGATCCAACTGGAACCCTAGTCCAGACATCAAAGACACAGGCGGCAAACGCGCAGCAAGACAGTTACCGTAATCACTTGTTTAGGAAGAACCGTCAAATAGCGCAGAACGGTACTTCACTACAGTCCTCACCGCCTAGACTTAGCAACGTCCTCGTTGCGCATATTCGTGCCTATCGCTGTACTTACATACAGTACGCGACCAACAGTAGGAGACACGCAATACACACCTATCTATCGTCAGGTCCAGGCAAACTCATTATTTATCAAATTTTCAACGGCTCACAATTGTTGCGCGCTCTTACGGCAGCTGGACAGGAGGCATGGCGCGATTCGGCAGTAGTAGTAGCAGTCCCGGGAAAGACAGTCCCTCCTCTCCTCCGCACTCTCTAGTGCCAGCAGACATCGTTCGGACCCACGCCCCGTGAAATACCCCCCTCCACGGCGGCTCTCCAAGGCACCTCGTCAGGCGCTCAGGCGGCTTTCCTGCCGCTTGCTCCGACACTCGGTCGCGAGCTCTCTCTCTGCTGCAGTTGCAGCGGGTCCCAAACAGCTCGTCTCCCCCTTCAGTTCTGCGGGTTCCTCGCAGCGGTTCCAATTAGCTCCTCCAGTCCGTCGACTCGGCAGGCAGCGGCGACTTCCAGGTCGCTTAGGGGGCACGCAAGGGTTATTGGAGACGGCTTCTCCTTCAACCAGGGAGGCAGGCGACTTCTTGACTTCACGGGAACTGTCCAAAGTCCAGCTGACTTGGCAGCTCGGCGGCGCAGATCGCAGGCGCTTGACAGGAAACGGTCCTAACGGTCAGGGCAGGGCGTTTTCGAGCCCGCTTAACGGCGTCCAGTGTAATGAAAGGTCAGTTTGGGCAGTTCGGACGTGCAGGCTGGCTTGCTATTCCACTGACTGCCACATTTGACGACAGGTCACAGACGCACGTACATCTGTACAAGACACAGAACTACGGTGGCGAGGGGGGGGGGGGGGCTAAGAAAGGGAGAGGGAGAAACTCAGGGTGTAGGGGAAACTGAATGAACGATCCCAAGGCAGAACGAAAGGGAGATAGGAACATCAAAGGCGATCACCGCGCCTATCGGCGCGCCCAAACCCAGCATGACGCTACGTGGGATCCAACTGGAACCCTAGTCCAGACATCAAAGACACAGGCGGCAAACGCGCAGCAAGACAGTTACCGTAATCACTTGTTTAGGAAGAACCGTCAAATAGCGCAGAACGGTACTTCACTACAGTCATCCTAGTAAAAAGTTACGCGGTGACAAAAGTCCGGCCGAGTACGGGTCCGGGGCATGGCATGCCGCGTTTAATAACTTCGCAGGAGCTTCTAAGCGAGTAGGAGCAGAGCAATCAAGATTCCGGCGCTAGACTCAACGAAAAGTTTCGATTCTTTCAGGCGAGAAAAGGCACGGTACGGTACTCTGGAGTCGGCGCCTTTTACCATAGACAGAAAAGAATAACGACAAAGACACAAACAGTGGACCAACAACACATGAAATCATACGATAATACAGCAGATGAACACCGCACAGACGTGTAATATCGTAGGTGTTACTCCGTAACGACGGATGAGCGAGGGCGGCCAAACGAAAAAAATCCAATAATCACACATAAAGTACCGTCGGAATCGGAAGCGACTCGAATCATAAAGGGCAAGAATCACAAGAGAACTCGTCTCAAACGACCCATTCGGTTCTCCGGAGGAACAGCTTCAGATTGGCGACGGATTTTTCGTTTTGACTGATGGCGTCGATCAGCGCCCGTCTGCTGTCTCCCTGCCAAGTCTCCAGCTGCCTCAGCTCCTCCTGTCGCTGCCTTCTGAAGGGGTCGTCAATGTACCTCTCTACAGACACCATGCGACGTTCGCTAACAACTGTGCTGTCATGCAAGGAATCAGACAGAGAACAAGACGCACAGCTTGGCGTCCAGTATGGCGACGAAGGCGGCCGCCTGCTCCCTGGCTTCTTCCCTGCGCCCTCTGTTGGCCCAGGTGTCCAGCACCATCTCCATCAGCTCGTCCTCCTCTCCCTCCTCTGCATCCTCCCCCTCCAACCTCACGCCCGCCAGCATCTCCTCCAAAGCTTCCTCTTCCTCCCCTCGTGGCTCTTCTTGCGCCATAATCGAAGTGCCTTCCACCACGCCGGACCTGCACGGGTATGCGGCTCACAGATGAAAGGGTTACGGTAGCTAGGTACCGTACCAGCACGTATCTACTCGGCGAAAAAGCTTCCCGTCTCTAAAGGTTTGAGCGCACCCACCGTCGCCAGTGCTCTTCGGAGAGCAACCGATCCTGTTGGGCGTCGCTTATCTGGAAGCCGAACTCTCTCACGGCCGACGTCTGCTGGCAGCTACCGCCGTAGAGTAGCGCCGACAAAAACTGAGCTGCCTCGGACGAGTAGAAGTCGACCAGAAGGCGCTGCTGAACGTTGGTCACAATGCAACTTTCTCGCACAAACTAGCCTCGCTTGCTACATGTTAGCACGCAAGGAGATATACAATTGGTGCAACAACACACGTATCGTCCTCACGAAACGAAGCCCAAGTATGTTTACGCTTGTCTTGTGACGACAGTTGAGAAACATCCACTGGAAGCCGCTGAACTCCACCGAAATTCGGGCAATATAGTCCGCGGTTCATTTGTGCCACGGATACTTAGGTGAAGCTGCGCGTCAGCTGGGCGACAAATGATATGGAGATCGGCCTCTGGAGCTTCTGCGCGTGAGCTGCGCGTCAAGCCTATACACAAATGACGGGCTATAAACTCTAGTCAAGGACTACTCCAACAAGGTGATTCGCGCTACACTTTGGTATCCCATGTTGTTTCATATTGCAGACAGGCAGATCGAGGTGCCCGCAATTGTGAACCCGGCGGCGACCAGCTTCTGCTGGGAAAAGGGGGCACTCATTAAGTGGCTTGCTGATAAACAGTAGGCATCAACCGTGGGACACCCTGCACTCTGACGATCTCGACATGCGTACGAGAGGAGGAATACACGCAACACGCACAAAAACGGACGCCACGAGCGGAAACACAAAAGGGCCAAACATTACCAACACCCATCGCGCGAAAATAATCCCTCGAATGTCTACCACACCACGACAAAAAATCACCGAGCCTTCTGCAGTCCACCCACTGGTCGCACCGAAAGCGGGCTGACCAGTGGGCAGCAAAAAATATTCAGGGTGAAATATACAGGGTGCGTAAAAAAGTGAGAACACTGACTTTCAGGCAGCGGTTCTCAACGACGACTTGACTGATTGTGCCCAAAATTGAATACCTACTATGGTATACTACAGGGTGTTCTTGATAAACTGTGCAAATTTTATGGCATTCGATGCAATGAACGGTAAATGGTGCCGTTTCGCGCAACATCATGTCGAAAATCGCTTGCGACGCTTTTCCACTGTGGAGATCGTGGCCGTCTCGGTGTCCTTCTCGACGAGGTCCACGGCCACGATCTCCACCGTGGAAAAGCGTCGCACCGGAGTTTCGACATTATGTTGCGCAAAACGGCACCATTTACTGTTCATTGCATCGAATGCCATAAATTGTGTACAGTTTATCAAGAACACATTATACTATATCATATTCAATTTTGGGCACAATCAGTCAAGTCATCATTGAGAACCGCAGCCTGAAATTTAGTGTTTCACTATTTTTACGCACCTGTATTACAAAGAGGCTCCGGAAAATTCCACTGAAAATCAACCAGCCGCGCGGGAGAACCACCAATTTTCAATTCCCAGCAAAAAATTCGACGACACAAAACCACAACAAGCTGTTTTAAAAAAGTTGCGTTGTTTTATTAATACAGAGTGGTTTGTGAGTCTTTAAAGTGGAAGAGTAAAAGAGTGGATACTTTTGTAAAGTGTTTCGAAGCCTTTCCGATATGACGCGCGCCCGCCCGGAGTCCACTATTCATGCGCTACTTCTGACACGCTCCTTTCTGAGCAGTTGTTGCAACGCAACATTGGGATCGCCCGGGATTAATTCTTTGAGCAAGGCACACGCATTTCTGAGCGGTTGTTGCAAGGCAACATTGGGATCGCCCGGGATTAATTTTTTTAGCAGACAAAGTTGTTCGTACGACAAGAGTTAAAAAAAGCAAAAGTATTTCTTTAGGAATGACCGCTCAACAACTGCCTCAACGTAAGCTTTCAAACGGTCGAACGAATGCCGCTCTACAACGTACGACGAGCGAGTTAGGGCTGATTTGCCGTTTGAACCTTTGAGTTACTGTAGCTTGCGAAATTCAAACTTTTGAATCCCGACTTCTCTTGAAGAAATGATTAGTGTGCCGAAACCTATTCAACGTGCTCAAGATCGTCTCTCTACGACGGAAGACGAGCGAGTTAGAGAAGTTTTGCGTTTTGAACCGTTGGGTTACTGTAGCTCGCGATATTCAAATTTTTGAGTTTCGACTAATCAAAGAACAAATGATCAGTGAATAGAGAGCTATCCAACAAACTCAAGATTGAAAATTGAATTGAAAACTCAAGATTGAAAACTCAAGATAATCGTGTTGCGTGTTTGCGTAATTTAGAAAATGTTTTATGCCAAACGAAAGACCGCGTCGAGACCTTTTACTAGACCTATCGCACGCCGCTCTACAACGTAAGACGAGCGAGTTAGAGCCTCTTTGCTGTTTCAACTTTTGAACTACTGTAGCTCGCGAAATTCAAACTTTTGAATCTCGTCTTCTCCTAACGGAATGATCAGTGTGCCGAAACCTATTCAACGACCTCAAGATCGTCTCTCTACGACGGAAGACGAGCGAGTTAAAGTTTTGCGTTTTGAACCTTTGGGTTACTGTAGCGCGCGAAATTCAAACTTTTGGGTTTCGACCAATAGAAGAACAAATGATCTGTGAGCCGAGAGGTATCCAACCAACTTAAGACCGTCTCTCTACGACGCACGCTGAGTGAGTTAGAGCGATTTCTGTGTCAACAAGCTGTGTGTGTAAAAAGTTCAACCTATACAATGTGTCTGTCAAACCTTGGTGAACAGTATAGTGAACTTTGCACACACCATTAGCCGTATCTAGAGAAGGTATCTTGAGAACGTGTGCCGCAAACCAAGTGCAGCTATTCACACGATACGGTTATCTGTACAGCTGATCTAAAGCTCAGTGATATCGCCGCGTTCGCTATATGTTATCGGTATGATACGACGCCGTTCATCTGAAGTTTTATACCTGCGTGAATACGCCACACCGAACAAAAAAACTTGCGAAATGTTGGTGCAGTCGTTCTCTACCAGGAATTCCGTTTGATTTGTACGTATTTTGCCCCAAATTTTGGAAAATACCCTCAAAATCTACAATATTCGAGCGCTGCACGACCTATAGGTTCTTTTTCGCCCGGCCTCCGCGGGGCGAACCCCTACGAGAGCTTATCGTCCGTGCGTTCGTGCGTGCGTTCGTAACGCTATCATATCTCGGCGTTGGAACGTCGTAGGAGGAGATACTTGGGGCTTTATGGATAGGTCACAACGCACACCACGGGACCGGCGCTGAAGAGACTTCGAAATTCAAAAGACATATTATGTAGTTTGTCAGTTTTGAAAAATTGCAATTTGGAGATATTTGCAATTAAAATATGAAAATGTCGAAAATCGACTTTTTTGCGTGATGAGCTAGCGGCGAAATTTCTTCAGAAATGGAAAGAGCATAGGCCGTGGACAATTTGTAACAAAAAAGAAATTTTTCACATGTTTTTTCGCCGCGCCTCAGCGCGGCGAGGTGTATATATACGGATGACAATATGTGTGTGTGTGTGTCTGTCTGTCTGTCTGTCTGTCCGCGCATCGAAATAAGGTATGTGGCATATGTGGTCAAGTAGAGACAAGGTCGCTGAGTACGGATCCGACGTCCGTTTCTGTTGCTAATTTCGCATTTTCGAGATATTTGCAATTAAAATATGAAAATGTCAAAAATCGACTTTTTTGCCTGATGAGGTAGCGGCGAAATTTCTTCAGAAATGGAAAGAGCATAGACCGCGGATAATTTGCAACACAAAAGAAATTTTTTGGAAATGTTAAATTTGATAGAAATACGTGATTATCTGTCAAAATTTCATAAAATGACAAAAATAGAACGTCATTTATTGACGAATGTGAATGCAGAAATGGAAAGGTCTAGTTGCATTAAAAATTTGTGACATAGTTATACAGGTGTCAGAAGTTAAAATTTCGAGATATTCACAATTAAAATACAAAAATGTCGAAAATCGACTTTTTCGCCTGATGAGGTAGAGGCGAAATTTCTTCAGGAATGGAAAGAGCATAGACCGCGGATAATTTGTAACACAAAAGATTTTTTTGCTAATGTGGAATTTATTCGAAATACGAGATTATTTGTCTAAATTTTATAAATTGACAAAATTAAAACGTCATTTATTGACGAATGTGAATGCAGAAATGGAAAGGTCGTGTGCCAATGAGCATTTGTGACACAGTTCTACAACTTTCAATTGCAGTTTCGAGATATTCAGAATATAATTAGAATTGAAAAGTGTCAAAATCGACATTTTCGTCTGATATAGCGACTAAATTTCCTAAGAAATGGCAAGCGCAATTAGCAAAACAAAATGAAATTTTGGCATGCGTTAAATTTGATAGAAATGTTTACAATTCCACAAATTGCCTACACTTTTGTTTATAGCTGAATGTGAACGCAGAGTAAAAAGTTCGTACGTCAAAAGACAAGCTGTGTGTGTAACAAGCTTAGAGTAAAAACTGGGTACCCGATGATGGTTGATTGGCATTGTATAGTGTTTTGTGCATTTGAGGAGTATATTCCATAGAGTGTCAGAATGGTAAGTTGAGCATTTCTTCGGGGAGTATCGCCGCAGTTACCTCAAGTTTCCAGAGAAAGTTTGTGCCATTGCTGGGTAATCGTTGCCTGTAAGGCGCATTGGTGGGTACTGATCCATTAATGGATCAGGAATGTTCGCCGCAGGTTCACTTTGGAATTAAGAGGGTCTAAATGGGACGACGCCCTTTTCTTTTGGGTCACAAATGCGGACGGTAACGGTACCGTTGAGTTTTAGCCATTTGGAATTGCCGAAATCTGCCATGCTTAAAAAACCTTGAAAATATCCCTAATTTTGTGAATTCTAAAATCTGAAACTGCTGTATAATTACTTGACATTCTACGCCCGATTCATCCACGCAAAGATATTTTGAATTTTAAGTTGTTTGAAATTGTCGAATTTTGGCAATTTTGACAAAACCCTTGAAAATATCCCTAATTTCGTTAATTATAAAACCTGAAACTATTTGACAAATACTTGGTAGACTATGCTCGATACATCCGTGCAAAAAAGTTTTGAAATTTAAACTGTTTGAATTTGTCGAAATTTGGGAATTTTGGCAAAACCCTTGAAAATATCCCTATTTTCGTTAATTATAAAGTCTGAAACTATTTGACAAATACTTGGCAGACCATGCTCGATACATCCGTGCAAAGAAGTTTTGAAATTTAAGCTGTTTGAATTTGTCGAAATTTGGGAATTTTGACAAAACCCTTAAAAATATCCCCAATTACGTTAATTATAAAACCTGAAACTATTTGATAAATACTTGGCAGACTATGCTCGACACACCCGTGAAAAGAAATTTTGAAATTTAAGCTGTTTGAAATTGTCGAAATTTGGGAATTTTGTCAAAAACCTTTAAAATATCCCTAATTTCGTTAATTATATTCGTTGAAACTATTTGATAAATACTTGGCAGACTATGCTCGATACATCCGTGCAAAGAAGTTTTGAAATTTAAGCTGTTTGAAATTGTCGATATTTGGGAATTTTGACAAAAACCTTGAAAATATCCCTAATTTCGTGAATTCCAAAATCCAAAACTATGTCACAAATTCATCGCGTCTTATGCCCTTTCCATTTCAGCAAAAACTTTGCCGATACGACTTGTAATAAAAAGTGTCATTTTTGACATTTTCATATTTTAATTGTAAATATCTCGAACTAGGGAAATTAGCAACAGAAACGGACAACGGCACGTTACTCAGCGCATTCGACTCCATTGGGTGGCACTAACCGTCATGTCTAGTTTTGTGACACAGACACACACACACACACACACAGACAGAACCACGAACAGACAATAGCGTCCGTATATATACTCGCCGCGCTGGGGCGCGGCGAAAAAAGTTCAACCTATACTTTGTGTCTGTCAAATCTTGGTGAACAGTATAGTGAATTTCATTCGCATAATTAGCCGCATCTAGCGAAGGTATCTTGAAAACGTGTACCACAATTCAAATGCAGCTATTCACACGATACGGTTGTCTGTACAACAGATCTAAAGCTCAGTGATATCGCCGCGTTCGCTATATGGTATCGGCATGATACGACGCCGTTCATCTGAAGTTTTATGCCTGTGGGAATACGCCACATCGAACAAAAAACTTGCCAACCGTTTGGTGCAGTCGTTCTCTACATAGGGCTTTCGTTTGGTGTACGCATTCCTGCGTTATGACGCTTTTGACAATTTGTAGAATTTTGGCAAATTGTGGCGTATTTCTTTTAAATTCCACAATTGCAAACAATTTCTTTTGTGTTACAAATTATCCGCGGTCTATGCTCTTTCGATTTCTGAAGAAATTTCGCCGCTAGTCCATCAGGCGACAAAATCGATCTTTGACTTTTTTATATTTTGATTGTAAATATCTCTAAATTGCAGTATTTCAAAGCTGTAGAACCATGTCACAAATTTTTACTGGCTTACGACCTTTCAATTTCTGCATTCATATTCGTCAATAAATGACATCCTATTTTTGTCAATTTATGAAATTTCGACAAACAATTTCGTATTTCTATCAAATTTCACATCGACAAAAAATTTCTTTCGTGTCACAAATTATCAGCGGTCCGTGCTCTTTCCATTTCTGAAGAAATTTCGCGGCTAGCTCATCAGGTGAAAAAGTCGATTTTCGACATTTTTGAATTTTAATTGTGAATATCTCGAAAATGCGCAATTAGCAACAGAAACGGACATTGGATCCATACTCAGCGACCTTGACTCTACTTGACCACACATGTCACATGTTTTACTTCGGTGCCGCGGACACACAGACAGACAGACAGACAGACAGACAGACAGACAGACAGACAGACAGACAGACAGACAGACAGACAGACAGACAGACAGACAGACAGACAGACAGACAGACAGACAGACAGACAGACATTGTCATCCGTATATATACACCTCGCCGCAGCGTTTCATACAATACCACAATGCATTGTTGTATAGTTGTATAGTATGTTATAGTATAGCATACTATACTATACAACAATTCCTTGGGCATTTGTTGTACAATACTATACTATACAACAATTGATGTCAGATTTGGCATACTATAACATACTATACAACAATTCGATTATATACAACAATGCAATGTTGTATAAAATTGCGGAGTTGTATGCATCAAAATGACGCATATACGGCTTCCAAAACTCAAGTATGGTCACAAATCCTGTGTTTCTGTGGTGATTTGGCCCGATTGGAAGTTGATTTTGTACTGAATTGCAGGGCTATGCTTAATTTTCGCGTCTGAAATCTTACATTCAGGCGCCATTGTTCAGCCATTTCCAATTTGCCGTACAACAATTCATATTGTTGTACAATACAACAATTGAAATTCCAGAGGCCATACTATACTATACTATACAACAATTCATTTCGGAGGGTTATACAATACTATACTATACAACAATGCAAAATTCTCGGCCAATACTATACTGTACTATACAACAATTAAAATGAATTGTTGTATGAAACGCTGCCTCGCCGCGCTGAGGCGCGGCGAAAAAATCCTGATAAAGAGCGACTGCACTGCAATAGTTGGCAAGCTTTTTTGTTGGATGTCATGTATTTACAGTTTACAGTTTACACGTATCGGAACATCAGATGAACGGCGTCGTATCATGCCGATACCATATAGCGAATGCGGCGATATCACTGAGCTTTAGATCAGTTGTACAGACAACCGTATCGTGGGAATAGCTACACTTGGTGTATGGTACACGTTCTCAAGACAATTTCTCAAGATATGGCTAATGATGTGAACAAAGTTGTCCACACTGTTCACCAAGATTTGACAGACACAAAGTATAGGTTGAACTTTTTACACACACAGCTTGTTATTTCATAGAAATCCGCAATTATTTGTCAAAATTCCCTAAAATGATAAAAAAAGAACGTCATTTATTGACGAATGTGAATGCAGAAATTGAAAGGTCGTAAGCCAACAAGAATTTGTGACATGGTTCTACAGTTTTGAAATATTGCAATTTAGAAATATTTACAATTAAAATATAAAAGTGTCTAAAATCGACTTTTTCGCCTGATAAGCTAGCGACGCAATTTCTTCAGAAACAGAAAGAGCATCGCCCGCGGATAGTTTGTAACACAAACAAAATTGTTTGCAATTATGGAATTTTATAGAAATACGCCACAATTTGCCAAAATTCTACAAATTGACAAAAGCGTCATAACGCAGAAATACGTACGCCAAACGAGATTCCTGGTAGAGAACGACTGCAGCAAACGGTTGGCAAGTTTTTTTGTTCGATGTGGCGTATTCCCACAGATATAAAGCTTCAGATGAACGGCGTCGTATCATGCCGATACCAGATAGCGAACGCGGCGATATCACTGAGCTTTAGATCAGTTGTACAGACAACCGTATCGTGGTAATAGCTGCATTTGAATTGTGGTACACGTTTTCAAGGCACCTTCTCTAGATACGGCTAATTATGCGAATGAAATTCACTGTACTGTTCACCAAGATTTGACAGACGCAAAGCATAGGTTGAACTTTTTACACTCACAGCTTGTTCACACTCAAATTTGAGAAGCGTCATACAAAGCACCTGTCTAATGACATGTCAAAGCACCATTCTTGAGAAAGGCGAGCAGAGCAACGAGCAAATTGGAGATAACGCACGCGTCGCATTCAAACCTTCAATCGCCACCTTATGCAATTGAGAGCAACACAAGTCGTTCATACAATGCGTAGATGCACACTTCGCTTGAATTACGCGTTCAAAAGCGCTCAATGCACCGCATTGTATCACTGGTTCGAGTTCTTCGTAGCTAAGCAACGCTGACTGGGGCTTTATACATAGATTCCACGTACATTGTAGTCTCATCGCATCGGTTACAAAAGTGCCACCAAATACTCGTTTGCGCATCGCATTTCTCAGTAGACGACCGTAGCAAACCACAGTCTCCCTTTTGGCAGTCTGACGTCGAGCAGCTTCCACTCGTTGGTGGAGGGATGCCAGCGCTCGATGGAGTCGAGAAATGGGTCTTTGTCGTTCCTTCCCCCAAAGGCGTAGAGGGCGCCCTTCCACTCGACCAGAGCGTGATATTGCCTCTCGACCTTCATTGCAGGGAATGGAGACCACTCATTCTCCTCCACAGAGTACTGCTCGCAGGAGGAGAGACGGACATTTTTGCCAGTTGCCAAGTTGCCACCCCCGCAGACGACGATGACAGTGGAAAGGCCACTGCGGGAGAGAACAGCCGCTCTCGCGTCTACTCTCAAAGTGCCCATGGGAGCGAGCTGACTCCATTGCCACGTCGTCGCCTCCAGACGCTGGAGATCGACTCTGCGCTGAATATTTCCAAATCCCCCAATGACGTAGAGGGCGTTGCTGTGGGAGACCGCCACGGTCCAAGCTACAGAGGTGGGCATACGACTGTGGATGGGCAGCCAGCGGTCAGTGTCGGTGGAGGGAGAGTAGCGCTCACATTTGTCCCAGTGACAGACGACGAATTGGCCTCCTGAATTGTTGGGGCTTGGGGGGACCGTTGCTGTGTCGTTTGCATTGAAGTCGGTGTAGCCGTATGGCGCGTACTGATCGTGGGACAGCTTGAATAGGCAATCACAATACGGAACGCCCCGCCCGTCGGACAATAGCGTCTCCGTCAATAAATGAGCAAAATTGCCACAGCGGTGAATCACCTGCTGCGTTAACTATCCGCTACCGGCCTAATCGCAGATTCCGGTGTGTATTTGTTGTGAGTGATCACCATTCGACACTCAAGGACGAGGTCGGGTATGTTTGTTTTAGCTGCTCATCGCCAGATCTACATAAGTTGTCATGTCATTGCGCGCAAAGTTCCTATACCGGTTGCCTACCGATCATGGCGCCACAGCCTCCACCAACAGTGGTTAGATTGGGAGCCGCCCTGAACTCTCCCCCTCCTCCTTCTCCGCTGCCCCTCTCAGTCCATATCCAGGCCCGCTGCTCCCAAGAAGCGACGACAAGAAATTCCCACTTCCTCTCTCCATCAGTGGAAGAAGAAGAGGGAAAGCGGCCGGCCAACAGGGGCCAACTCCTCGACTTCAGAGGGAGAGAGGCCTTCCAGGGAGTAGCTCGATTGGCCTCTGGATCAAAGGAGAGAATGGACGACGTCCAGTGTGGCTCTCCAGACACATACCCTCCAATGACGAGGATTCGGCCGTCTGAAGATGTCGGGGCGATTGCAGCCAAGTGAAATAAATGTGAAAACGTTTCGAATGAGATGTATGTATGTAGGTGGCATTGTATCTGGTGGGCAGACTCCAATCAAAGCCAAGCAACCGAAAGTAGTAGTTGTGGTGGCAGCGGGAGCTACATACGGTATATTCTAGACTAGACACATAGATGGAACTCGAGTTATAATACCGGAGCTTGTCCAGAAATCTAAGATGGGCACTACTGACCTGAAAACAGGCTCGAATTAGTTGTAGTTTCTAGACTTGTAGTCGGTGTTGTTGTTGTTGTACTTGCAGTGGATGGCGTTGTTCTTATTGTTGTTGTTGTTATTGTTGTTGTTATTCTTGTTGTTGTTGTCGTTATTGTTGTTGTCGTCGTTGTTGTCGTCGTTGTTGCAGTTGTAGTTGTTGTCGACGTCATTGCAGTAGAAATTGTCGTTTCTACAGACGTTGAAGTTGCAGTTGTCGTCAACATCGTTGCTCCTTTTGTAGTGGCACTAGCGGGCCCAGGGGAGGAGGGGGGGGGGGGGCGGCGCCCCCCCCCCCCCACATTCGGCCCAAACTCAGAAAAATATTTTCGTATGCCTGCGGTGCTATTTTGAGGACAACACCTCTATCCAAAGCTTCAGAATCGACAACATTTTGCCGGCGGCGCTATTCTTAGACTGATTTTGCCGGAATACAGACAAAACGTCGCGAAATCTTCGTCTGCGGCGTTATAGAACATTACCCAACAGTTCTTGAGTTAGCGCCCTCCCCATTGGAAAATCCTGGGCCTGCCACTGTGTAGTAGTCATTGTCGATTCGACTCGCGAGGCGGGCAGCGCAGCCAGCCACAATGCCAGTAGCACCACGGCGACGACGATCACGACAGCAACCGCAAACGCCGCAACACCAATGAGAACTCTCGTAGACAAAAGACGGCGCCGCGAAGGATCATTAGGCGCCACTTGCTCTCTCGCCAGCTCGCCCTCTCCTTGGCCAACCACTCCCTTTGGATCGGAATTGATGGTTTTCATTTCGTAACTGCTCTCTTTATCGGCCATGCTGCAGGAGCTACAGTATCCCAATACTGCTGAACTGAGCTGACTACAAAATTGCGGTGTAAAAACTGTACTGAACTGACTATAAAAGACCAAACTTAGCTCGCACAAAGCTGAAGGAGCTGGTACGAGAAGCTGATTCGTCTGTCGTTGCACCACGGACGGACGGATGATAGATTAAAGACATTTTATGAAAGGGCTACAATGATGACTAGGTAGGTATGTAGTGCCAGTCAACCTTGGTGAATGTTCAAAGGAGAAACGGTTGGACGGAAGGGTACGTAGTAGGCTAGGCCATTCCCGAGGGGAAGCCGAACCTCTCCCGTACCCTCTGTATCCAATCATATGCCCGATAGGTTCAAACCGTAAAGTGAGATGGCACAAAAGCAACCGAAAACTGAAAGCTAGGTAAGAGATGAGATGACGCAATAACTCGTTGAAAACTAAACACGCGAATGCAAAGTCAAGCCGCTGCACAAGCCGCTGCCGCTGCCGCACGCGCCCAAATATTTGTCGAGCATCGCTTCCTCAGTAGACGACCGTAGCAAAAAGTCTTCTCGCCTTCAGCAGTGTGACGTCGAGCAGCGTCCACTCGTTGGCGAAGGGATGCCGCCAGCGCTCATTGGAGTCGAGATATTTTCCGTAACTTGCCCAACCCCCAAAGGCGTAGAGGGCGCCATTTCACTCGACCAGACCGTGGTAGTACCTCTCGACAATTGGGTTGAGCGTTGACGCGCTCAACCCGGTAAATGCATTGTACTCGTGACAGACACCTTTCACTTAGAAACCTATTAGCCTATGGTCACGTCGACAAATTTTCCCGCTAAACTGGAGTGGGCTCGTTCAGCACTTGGGGGGGGGGGGGGGGGGGGACTCGTTCAGTAATTTTCAGGTGGACTTTTCCAGAAATTATGGGGTGGACTCGTCCAGTAAAAGGGGTGGACTCCACCCTCCAGTGGAAGTTCCAGAAAAGTGCCATTCGTTGAATTCAGAGAGAATTGGCTAGAACCGTTCAGGCGACGCGACATAAGTTCAAATGTTTCAAAAACCAGCGTCAGTGCAACCGCGGGATGGGTACGTGGGTACACTCAGGCTGACAATTTTAATAACATTTCCACGTATTATAATCGGACGCAACCTCTCGACTTACGGACCTTTCTGTTCAACACACAACTTGTTTTGTCCTTTCATAAATCGTTGGGACGCTCGATCGACAGAACCCGCACATGTGTGACTCCACGGGGGCCGAATTCCCGTGCGTGTTGCGCGTTTTCACGACGCAAAAAAACTCGCCAGTCCGGGCGAACGGGCGGCCGCGCAGTCTTGGATTCAGTTGTCTGTCGCGATGGGAGTTCATTGCCCCCCCCCCCCCCCCCCTTCCATTCAGCAACCAGCAAGAGGCAGAGAGGAATAACAAGGCGTCCGCCGTCTCAACGTACAGGTATGTAACTGGGCCCGTGCGGTTTGTGTGCGTGGGCCGTGGGTGTGACCTCTTTCAAAAGATTCGCTGCTGTGCCTACATTCGTGACTCGTTCAGTGCTCTCACACCCTGGCCAGCAAACGAATTTTGTGCGCCTTGGATAACTCTGATTTGACACAACTTCACTCTCTGACAATCTGGAATCTCCCCCCTCACCCCGCCATACTCCCCCCCCCCCCCCCCCCCACCCACAAAAAAAAACACAAACCCCATGCGGCAGGGATCACGTAATGGTGGGGGGGGGGGGGGGGAAGGGAGACCATTGTCCATCTCGGTAGCAAGGTTGCTAAATATGTACCCCCCCGCTCTCACCCTTACCCGCACAGAATCCCAAAGTCGGCTTTGCGCTTTCAGTCTTTCACATATACGCTCAAGAATTGAAGATTCTTCACTAGAATGAGAAACTACAGACAGGTACCGTGTGTCCTATCCCCCCCCCCCCCCCCATCATCTGCAGTAAGTCACTGAAGACTATGCCCGTACCGGGTTATTTCGCCCCGTCTCGGTCCGGCGACACCCTACGAGAGCTCGGCGTGCGTGCGTGCGTCCGTCCGTCCGTGCGTCCGTCCGTGACGCTCTCAGATCTCGGCGTTGGAAAGTCGTAGAGCGGAGATCTTGGGCTCTACGGAGAGGTCTCGACTCACTGATCATTAGTCATAACCGCTGCGGAGACTCAAAAATTTGAATTTTGCGAGTTACAGTAATCCGAGGGTCCAAAACGCAAAGCGGCTCTAACTTCGCAAATCAAATCCGAGGTCTTACGTTGTACCGGGTGGTCCAAAAAAAAGTGGCACCCTTTGAGCGCCTGCAACTTGGTCATACGGTACCCCATCGCGTTGAAATTTTGCACGTTTATTCCCATCTACAGATCCAAAAGGCACACTGAATTTCATTCAATTTGATTAAACAGAGCTGGAGTTGTGGCTCTGTGAGTTTTAAAGTACTGCGGAAATTGAAGCGACAAGTTGAACATTCGACCTTCCATAACTCTAGCGTGGGTTAAGCGAGCAAGGTGAAATTTTTACCAGATATACTCTAATAGGTTTCCTACCTGACGACCATGTTAAAACCAAACAGTTTTAAAAGTTACGAAAATGCGGCGTCATGTAACTCAAAAGCGCGGTCTGCGGCTGGCGCTCGACCTGGGTTTTCATGCGACATTTTCGTAACTTTCAAAACTGTTTGGTTTTAACATGGTCGTCAGGTAGGAAACCTATTATAGTATATCTGGTAAAAATAATGACTTTGCTCGCTTAACCCACGCAAGAGTTATGGAAGGTCGAATGTTCAACTTGTTGCGTCAATTTCCGCAGTACTTTAAAACTCACAGAGCCACAACTCCAGCTCTGTTTAATCAAATTGGCTGAAATTCAGTGTACCTTTTGGATCTGTAGATGGGAATAAACGTGCAAAATTTCAGCGCGATCGGTTACCGTATGACCAAGTTGTGAGAGCTCAAAGGGTGCCACTTTTTTTTGGACCACCCGGTAGAGCGGCGCACTTTCCAATTACGCAAACACGCACGCCATTCTCTTTAACGCCATTCTCTTTAACACTAAAATCGCTCTAACTCGCTTATGTTGCGTCGTAGAGAAACGATCTCGAGTTGATTGGATAGTTCTCGACTTGCTGATCATTTGTTCTCCCATTGGTCGAAACTAAAATTGCCAATTTCGCGAGTTACAGTAACCCGAAGGTTTAAAACGCAAAACAGCTCTAACTCGTCAGTCTTGCGTCCTAGAGAGGTGATCTTGAGCTCCTTGGATAGCTCTCGACTCACTGATCATTTGTTCTCCCACTGGTCGCAACTCAAAGTGTGAATTTCGCGAGTTACAGTAACCCGAAGGTCGAAAACGGAAGACGGCTCTACTCACTCGTCTTACGTCGTAGAGCGGCGATCGACACGTCAGTTGAAAGCTCTCGACGTGCTCTTTCATGCGGCGGCAACAACTTTAACACTACGCAAACACGCTCAGCGGAAGGCGCCATTCGCGAGATTCTAACACTAAAATCGCTCTAATTCGCTCAATTTGCGTCGTAGAGAGACGATCTCGAGCTCAGTGGATAGCTCACGACTCACTAATTATTTGCGAAACTTGAAAACTTGAATTTCGTGAGTTACAGTAACCCAACGGTGCAAAAGCACAAAACGGCTCTAACTCGCTCGTCTTATGTACGTCGTAGAGCGGCAATCGACACGTCAATTTTAAGCTCTCCTGAAAATCCGATACTATTGGAGGGGGCGGGGGCTTTTTTCGCCCGGCCTCAGCCGGGCGAACCCTATCAAGAGCTCGGCGTGCGTACGTGCGTACGTGCGTACGTGCGTACGTGCGTACGTACGTACGTGCGTCACGCTAGCTTCGGGTTTAATAACTCGCTCGTCTGACGTCGTAGAAAGGAGTTTGAGACATCGTCGCGTAGCCCGCGAACTCCTCTAGCCTTCTAAGTGGTCGAAAGTAAAATAAGTTTTCAAATTCGAGCGCTACAGTATCTCAAAGTGGGGTCCATTTTAAGACAAAAGTTGACCGAAGCTAGTCAAATCGCATATCAAAGTGAAGCGCTCGAGCTCCTGAGCACGAATCCGACAACAAAAAGTTTCAAAAGTTTAAACAGACAGCTACAGTAACCAAAACGCGTCGAAAACTGGAAACGACACGCTTGCTTCGGGCTTAACAACTCGCTTGTCTGACGTCGCTGGGTTGAGTTCGACACATCGACGGGTAGCCCTCGGACTACTCTCGCCACTTGAGTGTTCAAAACTAAAATAAATTTTCAAACTGGCGTGCTACAGTATCCCAAAGTGGGGTCCATTTTAAGACAAAAGTTGACCGAAGCTAGTCAAATCGCATATGAACGTGAAGCGCTCGAGCTCCTGAGCACGAATCCGACAACAAAAAGTTTCAAAAGTTTAAACAGAGAGCTACAGTAACCAAAACGCGTCGAAAACTGGAAACGACACGCTTGCTTCGGGCTTAATAATTCGCTTGTCTGACGTCGTAGAAAGGAGTTTGAGACATCGTCGCGTAACCCGCGAACTCCTCTAGCCTTCTAAGTGGTCGAAAGTAAAATAAGTTTTCAAATTCGAGCGCTACAGTATCTCAAAGTGGGGTCCATTTCAAGTGATCGAACTTCTTCGCGACTGCTTTCGTTGTGTCTGTTTAGGTAGTGTGATAACTGCCCAGCATATATATTATGTATAATAAGTGTATTGCTACTGTGGTCGCGCTAACTTTGCTTGTTGTGAAAAATCTCATTTTTCAAGTTAGAGCAGCGGACATCTTACGGCACAACTACTTATTTAACTCCAATCACTTCCTTTCTTTCTAGCAGAAGTCGTTTAGTTTGAGCGTTTGAGTTGGACAGTAACATGCGAATGAATGCAATCTCAATCGCCATTCCCTTGCTCAAAAGAATCAAACCCGGGCGATCCCAATGTTGCGTAGCAAGACCACTCCAATAAGTATGGTCGTGAGGAGAGTCGAGAGGTTACACGAACTCGGACAGCGCCTCGCTACAATCTCAGTATAAGGACACAGCTCAAACCCACTCCGCTTTTTAAAAGAGACTTGTTTCGCTCGGCCTCAGCCGAGCGAACCCTATCAAGAGCTCGGCGTGCGTACGTACGTACGTACGTGCGTACGTGCGTACGTGCGTACGTACGTACGTGCGTCACGCTAGCTTCGGGCTTAATAACTCGCTCGTCTGACGTCGTAGAAAGGAGTTTGAGACATCGTCGAGTAGCCTGCGGACTCCTCTAGCCTTCTAAGTGGTCGAAAGTTAAATAAGTTTTCAAATTCGAGCGCTACAGTATCCCAAAGTGGGGTCCATTTTAAGACAAAAGTTGACCGAAGCTAGTCAAATCGCATATCAAAGTGAAGCGCTCGATCTCCTGAGCACGAATCCGACAACAAAAAGTTTCAAAAGTTTAAACAGAGAGCTACAGTAACCAAAACGCGTCGAAACTGGAAACGACACGCTCGCTTCGGGCTTACTAACTCGATCGTCTGACGTCGTAGGATGGAGTTCGACACATCGACGGGTAGCCCTCGGACTACTCTCGCCATCTAAGTGTTCAAAACTAAAATAAGTTTTCAAACTCGCGCGCTACAGTATCCCAAAGTGAGGTCCATTTTGAGACAAAAGTTGACCGAAGCTAGTCAAATCGCATATCAAAGTGAAGCGCTCGAGCTCCTGAGCACGAATCCGACAACAAAAAGTTTCAAAAGTTTAAACAGAGAGCTACAGTAACCAAAACGCGTCGAAAACTGGAAACGACACGCTTGCTTCGGGCTTAATAACTCGCTTGTCTGACGTCGCTGGGTTGAGTTCGACACATCGACGGGTAGCCCTCGGACTACTCTCGCGAACTGTGACGTCAAAATAATAACAAGTTTTAAAAATTGCGCGCTACAGTATCCCGAAGTAATGTCCGCGAAAAGTCAAACCTTCATCGAACCTAGTCGAATCGCACATCAAAATGAAGCGCTCGACCTCCTGAGCAAGAATCCGAAACAAAAAGTTTCAAAATGTCAATGAAAGGACTACAGTAACCAAAACGCGATGAAAACGGCAGATTTTGGTTTGTTATATCTTGGCACTCGTGCGTTGCAGAGCGGCGATCTTGACATCGCTGAAGCGCTCGCTGCAAGGCAACATCAAATCAAGCTCACAATTCACCTGTAGTTTTACGTTAGATTCCAGTGTCTTTTTTAAAATTCAGTCTGAAAAGATGATTTTCTTGGTAAAAAGAATTAAACCCGAGCGATACCAATGTTGCGTAGCAAGACCACTCCAATAAGTGTAGTCGCGAGGAGAGTCAAGACGCTGCACGAAACCGGAAAGGCCTTGCTACAATCTCAGTGAAAATTCAAAGCTCGAAACCACTCCGCTTTTTAAAAGAGACTTGTTCGAAGGGGGGGGGGGGGGGGGGGGGGGGGGGGGGGATTGGCTGAATAGATGTTGGTACGGTATATTCGGCTCGAACTCAAGGTTCGATACTTGCAGCATGCACCTGACCAACAAGGCAGCGGCCCTAGCCGCCTGTGGCAACCTGACGGAGAATGTCGCCGTCGCCGCCGGCGCCCAATCGGTCAAGGACAAGATTGTGGCAATCCTGAAAAAGAGCTGCGATAATGTGGACCCGCCGCAAACGGTACGCTACATTTTCTTTCCGCCGCGCCACATCGCTACGAGTATGTATCGTAATACGTATGTACGCTGCGTGCGTGCGTGCGTGCGTGCGTGCTGCGTGCGTGCGTGCGCCATCGCCGCGCTGAGGCGCGGCGAAATAAGTACCCGGGCACATGTTTTACACAATATTTTTGCACCACACCGACACCGGACAGAACCCGCCATATGGTGGATTCTGGATGACGGCCATCCAGAATGTACAATAGTGCGCGTTCTGGGTGGATTGCGGAAAGTGGGTGTAGCAGCAACTACACGTGCGGTATCGACGCGAACTCTGCCTCATTACAGGTGAAGACGAGCCATACTCTCGCCACCGACTTTGGGTACACCGAGATGTGCTACGCCGAGATGAACATGGCTCTGCAGGAAGCTTTCAGTAAGCCTTCATTCAAACAAGCTGTGTGTTCAAAGTTCAAGGTTTCTTCTGGACCAAACCGACACAGTACATAGTACCGTCGTAATCCAATCGGGAAGCGAATGGGGCGGACCAGCAGTGTGTGCGCAGCAAGCTCCGGTAAAAAGTTGAGTTTGTATTCTGACTGACATTGCAAAGGGTTGCGTTCTTTCCGCAGAGAATGCGAGAACTCACTGCCAGTATTGCTCCGCTTCACGAGCTCCCCTTTCGCAAGAGGGTAATTCATAGCAATTAGCAATATTGATTTAGCCAGGGATTTGGCTTTTAGAGCAAGAAGATCCTGCTTTCAAGCTCCGCTTCTAGAAAAGTGACAATAACCTGTCAACGTTTTTGACAAACATTTGACAGAGAACAAAAGAGCGCATTACGATCCACTAAACCGTGTCGCACATCTCTCATCTCACCATGTCGCGAAACGAAGTTTGTTATTCTTGGTTCGTATTTTAGTAATTCAAAATTTTATGTCAGAATACGAAAGAGTACGACGTGGGCCTTCGAATGACGTGCCAAGCATCGCTGTAATCACAACACGAACAACTTAGAGCCATTCCAGCGCAATATCGAAATCTCGTTTTCCGCGGTGCTTCAGTAATTGAAAAGAAATGTCTGCTGACACACGAAAGGGCACGTCGCGAGCTTTCAACTGAAGTGTCGATTGCCGCTCTACGACGTAAGACGAGCGATTTAGAACAGTTGTGTGCTACTACGGATTACTGTAACTCGCGAAATTCAAATTTTTAAGTTTTAAATAGTAGGAAGTCAAATGATCAGTGAGTCAAGAGCAATGAGCTCGAGATCGTATCTCTACGAGGCAAGGTGAGCTAGTTAGAGCCGTTCTACGCTAGAGCCATTCTAGTTGGACCTTCGGGTTACTGTAACTCGCGAAAGGCAAATTTTTTAGTTTCGACCAATCGGAAGACAAATGATCAGCGAGTCGAGACTTATTCATTGAGCCCACGATCGTTTCTATACGAGTTTGAAAACGCCGAGATCTGAGATCGTTCCGGGCCCACAGACGGACGGACGGACGGACTCACGCACGTCGAGCTCTCGTAGTATGTCGCCCGGCTGAGGCCGGGCAAAAAAGGTTCGATTTGCGTTTTGCGTTATTTTGGTTGATTCCCAGCTAAACTCTGTGCACAGCGCTAAGTGCACCTGGGGAAAGCGCATGTTGAGATTGCGCTATATGACCGCTTGTGAGACCCCAGATAGGCGGGATTTAGATTTTTGACGATGCAGCTTTTTCTGGGCGTAAAACTCCGAAGATCAAAAACTTCGGTTGATTGCAAAATTCGCGCCAATGCGTAGTTTACACAAATACTATGGAAATCGTGTATTTAACCGGTATACATCATTGGTGAGTACTTCAGCGAAATCCGTGACATTGACTTCAAAAAGTTGGGGAGCAACCTTGCAACCTTTAAAATTGTACGATTCTCACAGATCGTTACTCTTAACTTAATAATACGCAGACATCGAGATACCGGACGCCGTCATCAAGAATTGGGAACAGTGGACCGTCCAAGACGCCATCAATGCCGTCAAGAAGCTGATCTGAGCAAACCAAGGCGACGACAATCGAAATTCGAAAGTACAGTAATGAACCAACATGCAAGTCAATTAGAGGAGTCAAAGAGGAGAGTCAATTAGAAATAGACCCCCCGGTCTCTCTTCTGTTAGGCTAAGACTTCGAACAAAACCTACCCCCTCCCTCCTCCCCCCCCCCCCTCAACTGTTGTTGCAGTTTGCAGTTCAATAGGCGTTCATTCATAAGGTTTGTTCGTCTCACATTTGCACCGGTAGACAGATTCAGTAGCAGCCGGTCTTAACAAATAGAATACAGGATGTTGAAGTCACCTCAAACTAAACACCCTAAACAATTCAGAGTCTAAACAAGAGAAAGGGTAACGTCGCGTTGCGTCACTATCCAACGCAAATATAGTAGCGTTCGCATGACGGCACAGCAGACATACCATTGTCCCAGGATTTTGCTACTTGTGATTTTGCTACTTGTCTTGCCTTTGTCTTTGAACTTAACTGCGAATGTTAAATTGTCTTGTCTTTGTCTTTGTCCTGTGTCTGATTTTTGGCACTCCGCCGCTTGAAAAGCGAAGGAGTGCTATAGGAGCGGTAAAGCCCACAGTTAACACCTTCGGGGCTAGCGCTCGCTACGAAGCACCTAAGGAGCCAAAATTTTTTTTAAAAGATAACTTATGGCGACGCGCAGCGTGCTCGGGGGGTGAAAAAATTTCGGCGGTGGAAGAATTTTGCGAAAATTCAAAAATTCAAATTTTTGCTAAGTTGTAGCCCATTGGATGCTCTTCAGAGCAAAACCGGAACGGGCTCCCTAGGTGGTCCGACGCGGGAGTACGGTAGCAAATTCAAAATTTTAAATTTTTTTCCGACCTTTAAAAAATCGTAACTCGGGCTTGCGACGGTGGATCCTCGCCAATTTAATTTCTGACCTGGACACTTTTATTATCTTTCATTTGAGACCAAAACTGCCGAGATCGGTCTCGCCGTTCGGGAGATCCGCGGTGCAAAAGTCCCGGGTCCCGAGAGGAAAATTGGGATTTTCGACTTTGAATGGATTTTTGGGCCGGAAAGCGTGCCTTTAGCGGCAAATTGACCGTTGCATCGTGTTCCGCGTCAAAAGTTGGTCTAGACGAAGTGTTTTGACCATTTTGAGGTACCGCATCCCGGCAGCGCCGAATTTTTGAATCCCGGGGTCAAATTTTCGAAATAGAGTTTTCACTTGTTTCGGGGGTTTTCGACGACGCTGAACACGAATCCGGTGTTTGTTTTGCGATTTGGGACGCCTTTACCCTGATTTCGGCACCCGGCCTGCCAAAAATTGGGTCCCGGGGTCGAATTTTCAAAAAAGCGTTGACAGTTGTGTCTGGGCTTTCTGGACACCGCAGAACGCGAATCCGTCGTTTGTTTGCCGATTTGCGGTGTATTTAGCCTGATTTGAACGAATACTCACGCTCTGTAAAATTTCGCGAAATTCCGAAAATACCGTCCGCCATTGATTTTGCTGCGCCTACAGTACGCCGTCCATATAAGACGCGCTGAGAAAGGCGTCTACGCACGCGCAATCGAACCGAGTTATAGGAGCATCGTACTGTAGCACTACGGAAACCGACGCCGTCCACCCCAGCGGGGGAGCCCCCGCTGTGTAGCGTAGATAAGGCGCGCCTGTACAATTGGGGCGCCGCTGGCATTCTACATTGTGAGTGGCTATAGACAGTCAGCGGTCAGTGCAGCCTGCGCTCATCGTCGTCAGTACAGCCTGCTTCAACGCGTCACCTGCGCCACATCGACCTCTAAGTGTATGGCATCTGCTTAGGCCCACCCCGGGCTATAGACCCTCGTTCTACACTGAAACAATTGGGTTTTTGGGAACAAACAAATTTAACGGGAATGCAACACTTGTTGGAGTTTCTGTGCCCCCGTCTGCTAAAACAATCACGCGGAGTGCCTATCTGACACTCAAGGAGTGTCACGTATCACTTGTCTACATTGTCTTGTCTTTGTCTTGTCTCGTCTATAAATTGTCCTTAGATTGTCCCTTAATTGTCTCAGACAGAATTGCGTTAGTGCTGAGCGAGGGCCTTTTCCAGTTAGCGAGTCATTGTTTTCCGCCGTGGCATAAGTAGGTAAACAGCCAGGTCCCTCAGTCCATCAATTGTCTCACCACGTTTGCCAATGAAATGCTCTCGCCAGCACCAAATCGTAGCACAGCGCTAGTTTTGCAACAAGTCTCTTTTAAAAAGCGGAGTGGTTTTGAGCTTTGAATTTTTACTGAGATTGTAGCAAGGCCCTTTCCGGTTTCGTGCAGCGTCTTGGACTCTCCTCGCGACTACACTTTTTTCGCCGCCCCCCAGGGCGGCGAGTATATATACGGACGCTAATGTCTGTTCGTTCCTCTGTCTGTCTGTCTGTGTGTACGGAACAACTAGACATGACGGTTAGTGCCATCCGATGGAGTCGAATGCGCTGAGTAACGTGCCGTTGTCCGTTTCTGTTGCTAATTTCGCTATTTCGAGATATTTACAATTAAAATATGAAAATGTCAAAAATGACACTTTTATTTACAGGTCGTATCGAGAAAGTTTTTGCTGAAATGGAAAGGGCATAAGACGCGATGAATTTGTAACATAGTTTCGGATTTTGGAATTCACGAAATTAGGGATATTTTCAAGGTTTTTGTCAAAATTCCCAAATTTCGACAAATTCAAACAGCTTAAATTTCAAAATTTCTTTGCACGGATGTATCGAGCATAGTCTGCCAAGTATTCAGCAAATAGTTTCAGCGAATATAATTAACGAAATTTGGGATATTTTTAAGGATTTTGTTAAAATCCACAAATTTCGACAAATTCAAACAGCTTAAATTTCAAAAATTCTTTTCACGGATGTGTCGAGCATAGTCTGCCAAGTATTTATCAAATAGTTTCAGATTTTATAATTAACGATATTATTGATATTTTTAAGGTTTTTGTCAAAATTCCAAAATTTTGACAAATTCAAACAGCTTAAGTTTCAAAACTTCTTTGCACGGATGTGTCGAGCATAGTCTGCCAAGTATTTAGCAAATAGTTTCAGCGAATATAATTAACGAAAATTAGGATATTTGCAAGGTTTTTGTCAAAATTCCCAAATTTTGACAAATTCAAACAGCTTAAGTTTCAAAACTTCTTTGCACGGATGTGTCGAGCATAGTCTGCCAAGTATTTATCAAATAATTTCAGATTATATAATTAACGAAATTAGGGATATTTTTAAGGTTTTTGTCAAAATTCCAGAATTTTGACAAATTCAGACAGCTTAAGTTTCAAAACTTCTTTGCACGGAAGTATCGAGCATAGTCTGCCAAGTATTTAGCAAATAGTTTCAGCGAATATAATTAACGAAATTTAGAATATTTTCAAGGGTATTGTCAAAATTCCCAAATTTCGACAATTTCAAACAGGTGAAATTTTATAATTTCTTTACATGGTTGTGTCGGGCATAGCCTGCCAAGTATTTAGCAACTCGTTCTAAGTTTTATAATTAGCGTATTTTGGGATATTTTTAAGGTTTTGTCAAAATTCTCAAATTATGACAATTTCAAACAGCTTAAATTTCACAATGTCTTTGCGTTGATGCATTGGGCATAGTCTGTCAAGTATTTAGCAAATAGTTTCTGATTTTATAATTAACGAAATTTGGGATATTTTTTGTTAAGATCCTCAAATTTTGACAATTCAAAATGTCTTTGCATAGTTGTGTCGGGCATAGTCGCCAAGTGTTTGGTAAATAGTTCTAGATTTTATAATTAAAGAATTTAGGTATATTTTCAAGGTTTTTGTCAGAATTTATTAATTTCGACAATTTCAAGCAGCTGAGATTTCAACATATCTTTGTGTAGATGCATCGAGCACTAATTCCAAAAGAATATGGCGTCGTCCCATTTATACCCTTTTAATAGGGCGTCGTCCCATTTATACCCTTTTCAATAGGGCGTCGTCTCATTTAGACACTTTTATTGCACTGTGTACCTGCGGCGAATTTCTCTGATCCATTTATGGATCAGTTGCCACAATTAAAAGCGCAAAGTGTGCCTGCGGCGAATCTTCTGATCCATATGTGGATCAGGTACCACGAACAAATCCAAGACCAATTGCGGCTATACCCCACCAGATTGTCGACTAAATGTCTAGCGGCACTTCACTATCCAGTGCACATTTTCGCGCACACGCTCTCAAGTTTACACTGATGCCAACGTGGTGCCACAGTTTTTAGACAAAGCTTGTTGGAGTGGTCTTGCTACGCAACATTGGTATCGCTCGGGTTTAATTCTTTACACCAAGAAAATCATCTTTTCAGACTAAATTTAAAAAAAGGCACTGGAATCTAGCGCAAAACTCAGGTTAATTGTGAGCATGGTTTGATGTTGGCTTGCAGTGACCTCTTCAGAGATGTCAAGACCGCCGCTCTGCAACGCACGAGTGCCAAGATATAACAAACCAAAATCTGCGGTTTTCATCGCGTTTTGGTTACTGTAGCCCTCTCACTGACCTTTTAAAGCTTTTTGTTGTCGGATTCTTGCTCAGGAGGTCGAGCGCTTCATTTTGATATGCGATTCGACTAGGTTCGATGAAGTTTTGACTTTTCGCGGACATTACTTCGGGATACTGTAGCGCGCAATTTTTAAAACTTGTTATTATTTCGACGTCACAGTTCGCGAGAGTAGTCCGAGGGCTACCCGTCGATGTGTCGAACTCAACTCAGCGACGTCAGACAAGCGAGTTATTAAGCCCGAAGCAAGTGTGTCGTTTCCAGTTTTCGACGCGTTTTGGTTACTGTAGCTCTCTGTTTAAACTTTTGAAACTTTTTGTTGTCGGATTCGTGCTCAGGAGCTCGAGCGCTTCACTTTGAATTGCGATTTGACTAGCTTCGGTCAACTTTTGTCTTAAAACGGACGCCACTTTGGGATACTGTAGCGCGCGAGTTTGAAAACTTATTTCAGTTTTGAACACTCAGATGGCGAGAGTAGTCCGAGGGCTACCCGTCGATGTGTCGACCTCAACCCAGCGACGTCAGACGAGCGAGTTATTAAGCCCGAACCAAGCGTGTCGTTTCCAGTTTCGACGCGTTTTGGTTTCTGTAGCTCTCTGTTTAAACTTTTGAAACTTTTTGTTGTCGGATTCGTGCTCAGGAGCTCGAGCGCTTCACTTTGATATGCGATTTGACTAGCTTCGGTCAACTTTTGTCTTAAAATGGACCCCACTTTGGGATACTGTAGCGCGCGAGTTTGAAAACTTATTTCACTTTTGAACACTCAGATGGCGAGAGGAGTCCGCAGGCTACTCGATGATGTCTCAAACTCCACCCTACGACGTCGGACGAGCGAGTTATTAAGCCCGAAGCGAGCGTGACGAACGTACGAACGTACGTACGTACGTACGTACGTACGTACGTACGTACGTACGTACGCACCCACGCCGAGCTCTTGATAGGGTTCGCTCGGCTGAGGCCGAGCGAAAAAAGGTGCCTCAAAATCAACTTTTTATTGGCTCATCCAAACATAGCGTTGTAGGGGTTCGTTTGAACCGTCTCACCGAGAAAATCACAATGGCGCTATCCGCGATCCGCAAAAAGGTACCAGGAGCGTTATTTTTGCAAAAAGGTGCCACAAATTTGTAACTTTTGATTGGCTGCTCGGAACATGGCGTTGTTGGGGTTCGTTGAAACCGTCTCGACGAGAGGAATCCAATGGCGCCATCGCCGACGCCGTACCACGCACCATGTCCACGCGGAGCCACGCAAACGTGGTCTGGCCACAACTCAGTGTTGCCTTATCCGAACCTAGTCGTGTTGGGGATCAAAACTGCTTTGATAAGAAGAATTAATTCATGAGGGTCCTCAGACTCCATCTGTCAACGCACAACCACCCTGTAGAAGAGAATCCAATGGCGCGATGGGTGAAATTTTTGAACCTGGCACAAGCCAAGGGGTCAGATTTGTGGACCTCATACAAACCAAGGGGTGAGATTTTTGGCCTTCACCTGTGCAAGTAGTCAGATTTTTGACCTGCATACAAGGCAAGGGGCAAGATTCTTGACCCTCAACCACAACCCTCGCTCTAATTGTGCCCTGCAATCCCCCTTACCCCTGTCCCTCCCTACCCCTTACCCCTGTCCGTCCTGAAGCTCTTGGCAGAGTTTCAGGAGCCGCTGCATACGTACCCCAACAAGTCTCTTTTAAAAAGCGGAGTGGTTTTGAGCTTTGAATTTTTACTGAGATTGTAGCAAGGCCCTTTCCGGTTTCGTGCAGCGTCTTTGACTCTCCTCGCGACTACACTTTTTGGAGTGGTCTTGCTACGCAACATTGGTATCGCTCGGGTTTAATTCTTTACACCAAGAAAATCATCTTTTCAGACTAAATTTAAAAAAGACACTGGAATCTAACGCAAAACTACAGATTAATTGTGAGCATGATTTGATGTTGGCTTGCAGTGAGCTCTTCAGCGATGTCAAGGCCGCCGCTTTGCTACGCACGAGTGCCAAGATATAACAAACCAAAATCTCAGTTTTCATCGCGTTTTGGTTACTGTAGCCCTCTCATTGATCTTTCGAAGCTTTTTGTTGTCGGGTTCTTGCTCAGGAGGTCGAGCGCTTCATTTTAATATGCGATTCGACTAGGTTCGATGAAGTTCTGACTTTTCGCGGACATCACTTCGGTATACTGTAGCGCGCAATTTTTATACTCCACAAAAAAGTGTGGAGTATATAGCGATTGTGCGCGAAACGCAGTAATTTTTACCGGATGGCGTTCGCGCGTGCAGCGGCCGATTTGCAAACGGTCTTTTGCGTTGGGTAGGCCTAGTGGGTGGGCAGGGTGGACACCAAACGGGGTCACGCTCCGGGACCCCGTTGGCGGGAAATTCAAAAATTTATTTTTTCAAAGTACTGAAAAAGGCATAGTACAAGGTAGAACTCGAAAAAGTTGCATATAATGGTATATACTATCTTTTGATATGTTGTAGTACTCGTTAGTGCCGAACACGGAAAAAATGAATTGGCCAAATTTGAAAAATTCGCGAATTTTGGCCCCGAGTCGACTTTGACGGGCTGCTGTGCGAGCTAGGTAGCAGCTAGAGCGCCGAGACCAGTCTTGGTGCTCCTTCCCAGATGTCGTCTATCGAATGAGCCAGGAACGGAGAAAATCGAAACACAAAAAACTTTCTTACACTGCGACTTTTTCAACTCCGGGGTCGAAAATTGCGATTTTCGCATTTCGGCGTCTATAGCGCTCGAATGCATTGCCGAATCGTTCCAAAAGTGGTTTCAAACGATTCTGCGCTTAAATCTGGTCCAGAAAAGTATTTTTGAAAAATTTGCAGAGCTACAGTATCCCTGCCGCGTCGGTTTGAATTTTGTGCGTCGGGTCGACTTTGCCAATATTATGCTCGATTTCGTGGTTTTCGGGGGCGCTGATTACGAATTTGGCATCCGTTCAGTGTATAGATGATGTTTAAACGTACCTACGACAAATTTGTATGCTACCGTACCCCAAGTGCAGAATTTCAGTTCCCAGAGTCCATAGGAAACTAGGGGTGTTGTATGTCGAATCTGGGGTATTTTGGGATGTAGATCACGAATTAAGCATTGCTTTTGCGATTGAGAGTGTCAGGAGGCCACAACAGCAGAAGAGTCACCGTGCGTAGGAGTCCAAATTTGTGGAGTATACTGCGTCCCCCGGACGACTTGCCTGGCTAAAACTTGTTATTGTTTTGACGTCACAGTTCGCGAGAGTAGTCCGAGGGCTACCCGTCGATGTGTCGAACTCAACCCAGCGACGTCAGACAAGCGAGTTATTAAGCCCAAAGCAAGCGTGTCGTTTCCAGTTTTCGACGCGGTTAAGTTACTGTAGCTCTCTGTTCAAACTTTTGAAACTTTTTGTTGTCGGATTCGTGCTCAGGAGCTCGAGCGCTTCACTTTGATATGCGATTTGACTAGCTTCGGTCAACTTTTGGGTTACAATGGACCCCACTTTGGAATACTGTAGCGCGCGAGTTTGAAAACTTATTTCAGTTTTGAACACTCAGATGGCGAGAGTAGTCCGAGGGCTACCCGCCGATGTGTCGAACTCAACCCAGCGACGTCAGACAAGCGAGTTATTAAGCCCGAAGCAAGCGTGTCGTTTCCAGTTTTCGACGCGTTTTGGTTACTGTAGCTCTCTATTTAAACTTTTGAAACTTTTTGTTGTCGGATTCGTGCTCAGGAGCTCGAGCGCTTCACTTTGATATGCGATTTGACCAGGTTCGGTCGACTTTTGTTTCAAAATGGACCCCACTTTGGGATACTGTAGCGCGCGAGTTTGAAAACTTATTTCAGTTTTGAACACTCAGATGGCGAGAGGAGTCCGCAGGCTACCCGACAATGTCTCAAACTCCATCCTACGACGTCGGACGAGCGAGTTATTAAGCCCGAAGCAAGCGTGACGTACGTACGCACGCACGCCGAGCTCTTGATATGGTTCGCTCGGCTGAGGCCGAGCGAAACAAGCTGTGTGTGTAAAAAGTTCAACCTATACTTTGTGTCTGTCTAAATTTGGTGAACAGTATAGTGAACTTTGTACACATCGTTAGCCGCATCTGGAGGAAGTGTCTTGAGAATGTGTACCTTAATGCCAAGTGCACCTATCCCCACGATACGGTTGTCTGTACAGCTGATCTGAAGCTCAGTGATATCGCCGCGTTCGCTATATGTTATCGGCATGATACGACGCCGTTTATCTGATGTTTCCTACCTGCGTGAAAACGTCACATCCAACAAAAAAACTTGCCAAAAGTTTGGTGCGAGCGAATTCCTGTTTTCAGCGTACGCATTTCTGTTTCCGAGTGCACATTCATCAATAAACAGCTGTTCTGGCCATCAGACGAAAATCTCGATTTTGAGATTTTCTTAAATTTTAATTCCAAATATCTCAAAATTGGAATTAATTGAAACTGTAAAACTACGTCACAAATTCTTATTGGCATACGGCCTTACCATTTCTGCGTTCAAATTCGTCAAAAAACGACGTTCTCTTTTGTTGATTCATAGACTTTTGACAAATAATTGCGTATTTCTATAAAATTCCACAATTGCAAAAAATTTCTTTTGTGTTACAAATTGTCCACGGCCTATGTTCTTTCCATTTCTGAAGAAATTTCGCCGCTAGCTCATCAGGCGAAAAAGTCGATTTTCGATATTTTCATATTTTAATTGTAAATATCTCCAAATTGCAATTTTTCAAAACTGAAAAACTATGTCACAAATTCTTACTGGCTTGCGACCTTTCAATTTCTGCATTCACATTTGTCAATAAATTACGTTCTATTTTTGTCAATTTATGAAAGTTGGACAAACAATTTCGTATTTCTATCAAATTTCACATCGACAAAAAATTTCTTTTGTGTCACAAATTATCAGCGGTCCGTGCTCTTTCCATTTCTGAAGAAATTTCGCGGCTAGCTCATCAGGTGAAAAAGTCGATTTTCGACATTTTTGAATTTTAATTGTGAATATCTCGAAAATGCGAAATTAGCAACAGAAACGGACATTGGATCCATACTCAGCGACCTCGAGTCTACTTGACCACATATGTCACACATTTTACTTCGGTGCCACGGACACACACACACACAGACAGACAGACACACATTGTCATCCGTATATATACACCTCGCCGCGCTGAGGCGCGGCGAAAAAATGTCTTACTCGTTTTGTGCGTGCCTCAAAGTGTTTCCGCTCGGCGCTCGTTCAGGACCCATACGTGCCCAAGAATTGTCCTACTCGCCTCGTACGTTACTAAAAGGGGTTAGGCTCGTTCGAGAGCCTAAGCATTCATGTCTCAAGGTGGATTACTCGTTTAAGTTGATTGGTTGATTGGCTCCGCCAATAAAAAGTAAGAGTATTTCATGCAAAAGTGCCTAAAGGCAGAAAGATGAATATGTTCCAGGTGTGAAGCATGTAAAAGCAAGAGTATTAAACGATATTCCTCTGGTGTAGCAAATGCGCGAAGCGCCGCCACCAATTTGTAAGAGAAATATTAGTAGGTACCGGCATTAATTGAGAAAGCATTTTCGACTAAAATTATCCACACAAAACTGCGCAAAGGTCACAACGACACGCGGCAACATATTCGGCACATCTTAGCGTGTCGTTGTGACCTTTGCGCAGTTTTGTGTGGATAATTTTAGTCGAAAATGCTTTCTCTCAATTAATGCCGGTACCTAGGCACTAATATTTCTCTTACAAATTGGTGGGCGGCGCGAAGCGCCGCATTTGCTACACCAGAGGAATATCGTTTAATACTCTTGCTTTTACATGCTTCACACCTGGAACATATTCATCTTTCTGCCTTTAGGCACTTTTACATGAAATAGATTTTATAGATCAACATGCATTGTAGTCTCATCGCATCGGTTGCAAAAGTACCACCAAATATTCGTTTGCGAATCGCATCCTCAGTAGGCGACGGTAGCAAATTCTTCTCTCTCACTGGGCAGTCTGACGTCGAGCACTTTCCACTCGTTGGTGGAGGGATGCCAGCGCTCGATGGAGTCGAGACTGAAGTCTTCATCGTTCCCTCCCCCAAAGGCGTAGAGAGCGCCCTTCCACTCGACCAGAGCGTGAGCGGCCCTCTCGACCTTCATTGAGGGGAATGGAGACCACTCATCTCCCTCCACAGAGTACTGCTCGCAGGAGGAGAGACGGACATATTTGCCAGGTTCCATGTTGCCACCCCCGCAGACGACAATGACAGTGGAAAGGCTTCCACTGCGGGAGAGAACGGCAGCTTTCGCTTCTGCTCTGGGAGTGCTCATGTTACTGAGTCGACTCCATTGCCACGTGGACACCTCCAGACGCTGCAGGTCATTTCTGTACCACGCGTCTCCATGTCCCCCAATGATATAGAGGGCGTTGCGGTAGGAGACGGCCACTGCAAAACTCACAGGAGTGGGCATAGGACTGTCGATGGGCAGCCAGCGGTTTCTGTCGGTGGAGGGAGAATAGCGCTCGCATTTGTCCTCCAAGCAGACGACAAATTGGCCTCCTGAATTGTTGGGGGAGAATTTTGCTGCTTTGTTTGCATGGAAGTGAGTTTAGCCACATGGCGCTTGCTTTCCAATCGACTGAAACTTGTATAGTATAGTCAAACTACGAAACGCCCCGACTGCCAGACAATAATATTTCCGTTAATAAGTGAGTAAAGTTTCCACGATGGTAAATCACCCGCTGCGTCAACCATTCGCTATCAGTACAATGCATCCGCCCAAACGCAGATTTCGATCTGTATTTGTTGAAATCACTATTCGACACTCAATGGCGACTCGCCGACTGGCGAGATGGGGTATGTTTGTTCTAACTGCTCAATGCCAGATATACATAAGTCAACATGTCGTTGCGAACAAAGCTCCTCTACCGGTTCCCTACCGATCATGGCGCCACACGCAAGGTGTCCACTGACTGTGCTTAGATTGGGTGCCGCCCTGAACTCTCCCCCTCCTCCTCCACCGATGTTCTCAGTCCATATCCAGGCCCGTTGCTCAGCGGTGGCGACGACCAGAAATCCCCCATTCTCCCCATCGGTGGAAGAAGAAGAAGGGGGAAAGCGGCCGGCCAACACTGGAAGACTCTCCGACTTCAGAGGGAGAGAGGCCTTCCAGGGACCCACTCTATTGGCCTCCGGCTCAAAGGAGAGAATCGACGCTGTCCAGCCAGTGCCACTCTCATAGCCTCCAATAACGAGGATTCGGTCGTCTGAAGAAGTCGGGGCGATTGCAGCCAAGTGACATGCATGTGGAAACGTTTCGTATGAGATGTAGGTGACATTGTATCTGGTGGGCAGACTCCAATCAAAGCAAAGCAACCGAAAGCAGTATTTGTGGACGTGGTGGCAGCGGGAGCTACATACGGTATCTTGTAGATCAGATAGAACTCAACGTTATAATACCGGAACTTGTCCAGAAAGCTTAGATGGGCACTCACCTGAAAACAGGCTCGAATTCGTTGTAGTTTCTAGACTTGTAGTCGGTGTTGTTGTTGTCGACGTCGTTGTACTTGCAGTGGATGGCATTGTTGTTGCTGTCGCTATTGCTGTTGTTGTCGTTATTGTTGTTATTATTGTTGTTGTTGTACTTGTCGTCGTCGTTGTTGTTGTCGTCGTTGTTGTTGTCGTCGTTGTTGTTGTCGTCGTTGTTGTTGTCGTCGTTGTTGTTGTCGTTAGTGTTGTCTTTGTTGTTGTTGTCGTTATTGTTGTTGTCGACGTTGTTGTCGTCGTCGTCGTCGTTGCAGTAGTTGTCGGCGTTGTTGTCGTCGTCGTTGCAGTTTTAGTTGTTGTCGACGTCATTGCAGTAGAAATTGTCGTTTCTACAGACGTTGTTGAAGTTGCAGTTGTCGTCAACATCGTTGCTCCTTTTGTAGTGGCACTAGCGGGCCCAGGGGAGGGGGGGGGGGGGGGGTGCGGAGAGGGCGGCGCCCCCCCCCCATTCGGCCCAAACTCAGAAAAATATTTTCGTATGCCTGCGGCGCTATTTTGAGGACAACACCTCTATCCAAAACTTCAGAATCGACAACATTTTGCCTGCGGCGCTATTCTTAGACTGATTTTGCCGGAATACAGACAAAACGTCGCGAAATCTTCGTCTGCGGCGTTATAGAACATTACCCAACAGTTCTTGAGGTACATAGCTCCCTCCCCATTGGCAAATCCTGGGCCTGCCACTGTGTAGTAGTCATTGTCGATTCGACTCGTGAGGCGGGCAGCGCAGCCAGGCACAATGCCAGTAGCACCACGACGACGACGATCACGACAGCAGCCACAAACGCCGCGACACCAATGAGAACTCTCGTAGACAAAGGACGGCGCGGCGAAGGATCATTAGGCGCCACTTGCTCTCTCGTCACTTCGCTTTCTCCTCTACCAACCACTCCCTTTGGATCGGAATTGATGGTTTTCATTTCGTAACTGCTTCCATTGTCGGCCATGATGCAGGAGCCACAGGGTAAAATCTGAATGAGTGCACCCCTTTTACTGACTGCGTGCACCCCTTTTACTGACTGAGTGCACCCAATGTAAATCTGGCCGGCGTCTAGAATTACTGACTGCGTGCACCCCACCAAATTACTGACTGAGTGCACCCCGTGAGCCTGGCCATCCTCCACATCTGACACGGAACGAGTGCATAGAATGGGCACAGCAGGCCTAAGCAGGCGGTGCATTAGATGGAGGAATGTTCACCCCACTTACAGTTTGCACTAAAACTCGGTCGACGTCGCGCCTGGCGGGTCTCAACTGAGGCTTAGCGCGACCACCAACTTCAGGGCGCGCTCCGCGCGCCCTGAAATCGGTCACCGGTCGCGTTAAGCCTAAGTTTCGACCCGCCAGACTGCGACGCCGACTGACTCATGTGCAGCGTGGGGGCGTGCCTAAGCATAGCCTGAATTCAAACGAGAATCCTGCTTGAAGTTTATAGAGCGCCCGTCACAAGAGTGCCGACGAGTGGGGTGCACTCAGTCAGTAATTTCGTGGGGTGCACGCAGTCAGTAATTCTTGACGCCAGTCATATTTATGTTGGGTGCACTCAGTCAGTAAAAGGGGTGCACTCATTCAGATTTTACCAGGTACTGTACCTCAATACTGCTGAACTGAGCTGACTACAAAATTGCGGTGTAAAAACTGTACTGAACTGACTATAAAAGACCAAACTTAGCTCGCACAAAGCTGAAGGAGCTGGTACGAGAAGCTGATTCGTCTGTCGTTGCACCACGGACGGACGGATGATAGATTAAAGACATTTTATGAAAAGGACTACACTGATGACTAGGTAGTGCCAGTCAACTTTGGACCGGCCATCCTATAGTTGTACGAAACTGAATGTGCAAATGAGAAACGGTTGGACGGAAGGGTAGTAGGCTAGGCCATTCCCGAGGGGAAGCCGAACCTCTCCCGTACCCTCTGTATCCAATCATATGCCCGATAGGTTCAAACCGTAAAGTGAGATGGCACAAAAGCAACCGAAAACTGAAAGCTAGGTAAGAGATGAGATGACGCAATAACTCGTTGAAAACTAAACACGCGAATGCAAAGTCAAGCCGCTGCACAAGCCGCTGCCGCTGCCGCACGCGCCCAAATATTTGTCGAGCATCGCTTCCTCAGTAGACGACCGTAGCAAAAAGTCTTCTCGCCTTCAGCAGTGTGACGTCGAGCAGCGTCCACTCGTTGGCGAAGGGATGCCGCCAGCGCTCATTGGAGTCGAGATATTTTCCGTAACTTGCCCAACCCCCAACGGCGTAGAGGGCGCCATTTCACTCGACCAGACCGTGGTAGTACCTCTCGACAATTGGGTTGAGCGTTGACGCGCTCAACCCGGTAAATGCATTGTACTCGTGACAGACACCTTTCACTTAGAAACCTATTAGCCTATGGTCACGTCGACAAATTTTCCCGCTAAACTGGAGTGGGCTCGTTCAGCACTTGGGGGGGGGGGGGGGGGGGGGGGGCGTTGATTAATTTTAAGGTGGCATTTTCCAGAAATTATGGGGTGGACTCGTCCAGTAAAAGGGGTGGACTCCACCCTCCAGTGGAAGTTCCAGAAAAGTGCCATTCGTTGAATTCAGAGAGAATTGGCTAGAACCGTTCAGGCGACGCGACATAAGTTCAAATGTTTCAAAAACCAGCGTCAGTGCAACCGCGGGATGGGTACGTGGGTACACTCAGGCTGACAATTTTAATAACATTTCCACGTATTATAATCGGACGCAACCTCTCGACTTACGGACCTTTCTGTTCAACACACAACTTGTTTTGTCCTTTCATAAATCGTTGGGACGCTCGATCGACAGAACCCGCACATGTGTGACTCCACGGGGGCCGAATTCCCGTGCGTGTTGCGCGTTTTCACGACGCAAAAAAACTCGCCAGTCCGGGCGAACGGGCGGCCGCGCAGTCTTGGATTCAGTTGTCTGTCGCGAAGGGAGTTCATTGCGCCCCCCCCCCCCCTTCCATTCAGCAACCAGCAAGAGGCAGAGAGGAATAACAAGGCGTCCGCCGTCTCAACGTACAGGTATGTAACTGGGCCCGTGCGGTTTGTGTGCGTGGGCCGTGGGTGTGACCTCTTTCAAAAGATTCGCTGCTGTGCCTACATTCGTGACTCGTTCAGTGCTCTCACACCCTGGCCAGCAAACGAATTTTGTGCGCCTTGGATAACTCTGATTTGACACAACTTCACTCTCTGACAATCTGGAATCTCCCCCCTCACCCCGCCATACTCCCCCCCCACCACCCACACACACACAAACATACACACACCCCTTGCAGAAGGTATCAGGTAATGGGGGGGGGGGGGGGGGGGGAAGGGAGACCATTGTCCATCTCGGTAGCAAGGTTGCTAAGTATGTACCCCCCCGCTCTCACCCTTACCCGCACAGAATCCCAAAGTCGGCTTTGCGCTTTCAGTCTTTCACATATACGCTCAGAATTGAAGATTCTTCACTAGAATGAGAAACTACAGACAGGTACCGTGTGTCCTATCCCCCCCCCCCCCCCCCATCATCTGCAGTAAGTCACTGAAGACTATGCTTAGGCTCGCCCTGCGCCCACAGTCCACAAGAGTCAGTCGGCCGCGCAGTCTGGCGGGTCGAAACTTAGGCTTACCGCGACCGGTGACCGACTTCAGGGCGCGCGGAGCGCGCCCTGAAGTTGGTGGTCGCGACGTCGACCGAGTTTTAGTGCAAACTGTAAGTGGGGTGAACACTCCTCCATATGCTTCGCCTCCTGCTTAGGCCGGCTGTGCCCCCTCCCTACTAACGCTTGCGACAGCTTTCAGTTACGTGCAAGCTGTAAGCGGGATGCACATTCCCCGTACCCTTCGCCCCCCGTTGAACCAGACGTGCCAATTGGCCGCAAATCATGCGAGAATTATGCGCATTTGGAAAGGGCCGATTCGGCAAAGATGCAAGGTATTACCAAGATCATACGTTTCGCACTCCACGACGCTTGTTTCGCGCAACAAACAGCGCGATTTGCCATTCAAAAGTACGTGTTTCGTCAGCAGTGTTGAAAACTATACAAGGGTCGATTTCTAGGCTGTTTCTTCGAAAAGATTGATGAAATCACAAGTATCATAATTTTCACGAACCTCCCACGAAATCTCGCATATCCGGGTTTTCACTAAACTTTCAGTGAAAACCCGGATAATTTGACATTATCCGGGTTTTCACTAACCCGTCAGTGAAAACCCGGATATCCGGGTTTTCACTAAGTCGACCCGTGTAAACCCGGATATCCGGGTTTTCACTGGATCCGGGTAGTCACGGTAACATATATACTGTGTCGGTTCGGTCCAGAAGAAACCTTGAACTTTGAACACACAGCTTGTTTGAATGAAGGCTTACTGAAAGCTTCCTGCAGAGCCATGTTCATCTCGGCGTAGCACATCTCGGTGTACCCAAAGTCGGTGGCGAGAGTATGGCTCGTCTTCACCTGTAATGAGGCAGAGTTCGCGTCGATACCGCACGTGTAGTTGCTGCTACACCCACTTTCCGCAATCCACCCAGAACGCGCACTATTGTACATTCTGGATGGCCGTCATCCAGAATCCACCATATGGCGGGTTCTGTCCGGTGTCGGTGTGGTGCAAAAATATTGTGTAAAACATGTGCCCGGGTACTTATTTCGCCGCGCCTCAGCGCGGCGATGGCGCACGCACGCACGCAGCACGCACGCACGCACGCACGCACGCACGCAGCGTACATACGTATTACGATACATACTCGTAGCGATGTGGCGCGGCGGAAAGAAAATGTAGCGTACCGTTTGCGGCGGGTCCACATTATCGCAGCTCTTTTTCAGGATTGCCACAATCTTGTCCTTGACCGATTGGGCGCCGGCGGCGACGGCGACATTCTCCGTCAGGTTGCCACAGGCGGCTAGGGCCGCTGCCTTGTTGGTCAGGTGCATGCTGCAAGTATCGAACCTTGAGTTCGAGCCGAATATACCGTAACAACATCTATTCAGCCAATCCCCCACCCCCCCCCCCCCCCCCCCCCTTCGAACAAGTCTCTTTTAAAAAGCGGAGTGGTTTCGAGCTTTGAATTTTCACTGAGATTGTAGCAAGGCCTTTCCGGTTTCGTGCAGCGTCTTGACTCTCCTCGCGACTACACTTATTGGAGTGGTCTTGCTACGCAACATTGGTATCGCTCGGGTTTAATTCTTTTTACCAAGAAAATCATCTTTTCAGACTGAATTTTAAAAAAGACACTGGAATCTAACGTAAAACTACAGGTGAATTGTGAGCTTGATTTGATGTTGCCTTGCAGCGAGCGCTTCAGCGATGTCAAGATCGCCGCTCTGCAACGCACGAGTGCCAAGATATAACAAACCAAAATCTGCCGTTTTCATCGCGTTTTGGTTACTGTAGTCCTTTCATTGACATTTTGAAACTTTTTGTTTCGGATTCTTGCTCAGGAGGTCGAGCGCTTCATTTTGATGTGCGATTCGACTAGGTTCGATGAAGGTTTGACTTTTCGCGGACATTACTTCGGGATACTGTAGCGCGCAATTTTTAAAACTTGTTATTATTTTGACGTCACAGTTCGCGAGAGTAGTCCGAGGGCTACCCGTCGATGTGTCGAACTCAACCCAGCGACGTCAGACAAGCGAGTTATTAAGCCCGAAGCAAGCGTGTCGTTTCCAGTTTTCGACGCGTTTTGGTTACTGTAGCTCTCTGTTTAAACTTTTGAAACTTTTTGTTGTCGGATTCGTGCTCAGGAGCTCGAGCGCTTCACTTTGATATGCGATTTGACTAGCTTCGGTCAACTTTTGTCTCAAAATGGACCTCACTTTGGGATACTGTAGCGCGCGAGTTTGAAAACTTATTTTAGTTTTGAACACTCAGATGGCGAGAGTAGTCCGAGGGCTACCCGTCGATGTGTCGAACTCCATCCTACGACGTCAGACGATCGAGTTAGTAAGCCCGAAGCGAGCGTGTCGTTTCCAGTTTTCGACGCGTTTTGGTTACTGTAGCTCTCTGTTTAAACTTTTGAAACTTTTTGTTGTCGGATTCGTGCTCAGGAGATCGAGCGCTTCACTTTGATATGCGATTTGACTAGCTTCGGTCAACTTTTGTCTTAAAATGGACCCCACTTTGGGATACTGTAGCGCTCGAATTTGAAAACTTATTTAACTTTCGACCACTTAGAAGGCTAGAGGAGTCCGCAGGCTACTCGACGATGTCTCAAACTCCTTTCTACGACGTCAGACGAGCGAGTTATTAAGCCCGAAGCTAGCGTGACGCACGTACGTACGTACGCACGTACGCACGTACGCACGTACGTACGCACGCCGAGCTCTTGATAGGGTTCGCTCGGCTGAGGCCGAGCGAAAAAAGCCCCCGCCCCCTCCAATAGTATCGGATTTTCAGGAGAGCTTAAGAGTCAATGTCTGAGAAACTCGCGTTTCGTTCTCAAGAGGTTGGACAAGTTGAAAAATTCAAATTCGAGTTTGGACGCTGGTGTGGTAGAGGAATCGAAGTTACGAAGAGTGCCACAAATCTTACTTCTCTACGTCGCCTATTTCTCGAGATATGGCCTAATTTCTGAACCCATGTCACAAAATTTGCGAAATTTTTCAGATTTCAAACCGCGCGGACATTTGGGCCTGTAACTCGAGAACGGCTGACCTGATTCACACGATTCCTTCGCCACTGAAATGAGAAGACTCAGGCGCTTCGATCCCTATGCCATCCCCCACTATTTTCTACCACGCGGCCGCGTGGCGCGCCGGCAAACACAAGAAATCGCGGAATCAAAAATTGTGATTTATTTAGTTTTGCGGGCGTAACTTTTGAAACAGCCGAAAATATCCACTCGATTTTACTTGCACGTTCTTGCCACATGTGTTCTCTCTTAGAATCTGCAAAGAACTCGAAAATCGAGGAGCCTACACGATAGTTACGCAATAATTCGTGTTGGTGATTTTCGTTTTCAGGTACAGGCAGAGTGCATTTTGTGCTCACTGTTTTGACCATAACTAGTGAATGCGGAACGATTTCACCATCGGACAACCGGCATTCGATAGACCATTGGAAACTCTACAAATAGTTTCCAATACACATATTTCGAAATCTGTACCGTTGATGAGAGAATGGCGATATTGTACACTCAGTGCGCAATTGGCACATCTCAGCAGCTGGCATTCAGTATGCGAGACGAATTTTGCAAAGCCCACCTACAACTTTCATTTAGGGTCTGATAGGTAGTATTTTACATTCAACCGATTTTGACCAGGTGCTACGTGTCAGGCTCGGCTCATGTGGCGCAACGGACTTAGCCAAAATTTTGAAAACTCCGCTGCGCTCACTACCATAGCGCTACGGTGAGAAGTCCGGTGGCGGTTTTTTTTCACTATGCGGTGCAGGTTGGGAGTCTAAATGCAAAACTGACGCTAAATTTCAGATTTGATCTTTTGCGTTTGAAAAACTTCAAATTCAAGCGTGTTAACAATGTACATATTTTGAACAGTATTACAAACGCAAAAGATCAAATCTAAAATTTAGCGTCAGTTTTGCATTTAGACTCCCAACCTGCACCGCATGGTGAAAGGAAACCGCCACCGGACTTCTCACCGTAGCGCTATGGTAGTGAGCGCAGCGGAGTTTTCGAAATTTTGGGCCAAGTCCGTTTCGCCACATGAGCCGAGCCTGACACGTAGCACCTGGTCAAAATCGGTTGGATGTAAAATACTACCTATCAGGCCCTAAACGAAAGTTGTAGGTGGGCTTTGCAAAATTCGTCTCGCATGCTGAATGCCAGCTGCTGAGATGTGCCAATTGCGCACTGAGTGTACAATATCGCCATTCTCTCATCAACGGTACAGATTTCGAAATATGTGTATTGGAAACTATTTGTAGAGTTTCCAATGGTGTATCGAATGCCGGTTGGTTCGATGGTGAAATCGTTCCGCATTCACTAGTTGTGGTCAAACCAGTGAGCACAAAATGCACTCTGCCTGTACCTGAACTAGTTAAACGTGACACTCCGCGAGTGTCAACGTGGCACTCCGCCGATTGGCTTAAACCACCCACTGAAGCTGAACTTTTTGGTACTGAGGTGTACACCTACACACCTGTACAGGTACACACACACACACACACGCTGTGCACATGTACTGAGGTAAATGATGTTATCACTGCGCGCTGCAGGGCACCGTGCCCCCGCTCCTTCCCTCCCTCCCAGAAGAGACGCGGGTGACGTCACAACACCACGGGAGACCTAAGCCTGGCTACGTGGTGGCTCGGCTGGATGGAGCGCGCAGCGATTTCGTCTCGGCAAAACGCCAACATTACTGGCAACATGCGCTGGAACGTGAACGAACAACGGCCCCTCTTTGCACCCAGATGGAACGTGCAACACGATAGGGAAGTAAGCACCGGCGCTCCGTAAACAGTGCCCAAACGCAGTCGAAAAGTCATGAACTTGTTGGCCCTGGCCAGACTTGTCCTGGCTGGCTAGTACACAGCGCTGTACCACAATTCTGGGATGGGGTTTTCGGACTTTCCTCCAAAAACAGCCTAACGCATCCGAAAAGGACCGAAACAGACGAAGAATCGCAAAAGTGGCGCGACATTCGACATTCATGAGTCCGAATATACCTGAAACACCTCTACTTCCATCTGTCCGGCGGTCCGCTCGCTCGTACGCTCGCTCATTGCGTGCTACGTGGCGTATCAGCTTGAGGCACACACGCGCGGCGGCTTCACCGCGACAACGACGGCCATGCACTGGCAAATGGTCAGCCGCTCGCACAAGGACGCATCTGTGCACCGAGCGGGAAAGAAAGCGCGCTAATAGATGGCGCTTCTGAAACAGGCAAAGAGGCCGGAATTTGCTCACTCTGTGACAACAATTCCACGCGCGCGCGCCGCACAAAGCTATCAAGCCAATTTGGCGGCGAGTTCGCAAGGAGGCGAATAATCATCACTTCACAAATAATCCGACCCCGCTGCCGATAGGCGTAAGCACCGCAGCTATTTCTAGAAGCTACTACACTACGCCAAAGCAAAACACAACGACTGCACAGAAGGGCGACACCACCGCGGCATTTCCAAGCAACAATTATGGCGCTCGCCATCTCCAAGAGCGCTCGCAAGCACACAACCGGTGTCAAAAGGCCCTAAACCTATTGGTCCGAACTTGTTTCGACGGTCCCGTTACACCGCGCTACACCTCAATACTACCCCGGGATTTCAAATTTTTGCCACAAACCCACCCTAAACCATCCGAAGAGGGTCGAAAGTGAACAGTAATCGCAAAACTAACGCGAAATTCGAACTCCCCGACCCCGAAAACCCCCGAACCAACTGTCAACTCGATTTTGAAAATTTCGGCCCGGGATTCAAAAATTCGACGCGGCCGGGTTACGGTAGCTCGAAAAACCGAAAATTATGTTTCCGGGCCAGATTTTAGCGTAGAATCGATTGACGGTGTCCGTTTCCCGGTAGAACCACGCGTTCCGGCGAAAAAACCGTCCAAATCCCAAAATCCTCAAATTTGGTCCCGAACGGAAACCCTTTGTCACCGGATAACTCCCGAGTCCCTCGATGGATTTCGGCGATTTCGGTCTTAAATGAAAGAGCACATCCAGACGCCGGCCGGAAATTTTATCTCAGCCCGATCGGCCCAGTAAATCGCGAGATATTGAAATTTGAACGCGAGATTAAGAAATTTGAACGGCCGGAATCGGGTTCTCAAAATTTGAATCTACCGTAACCCGGCCGTGCCGCGTCCAAATTTTCCAATTTTTGATTTCCCAAGTCCGCCTCCCCAAGGGCTACAACATATCCAAAAATGGTGAATTTTGATCAAGTGTAGCGAAAATGGCGGGGTGCTGAATTATTTTTACTTAGTAAAAATTTGAATTTTTGAATTTTCAAAAAATTTTCCCACTACCGGAATTTTCTCATATAGCACGCGGCCTGCGCATCCACCAGGGCTATCGAACGCAAAAAACCGTTTCAAAATCGGTTACTCCTATCGAAAGTTAAGCGAGCACGTAGAAAGCACCTTCCCTCCGGTTGCCTACTGCTCTCCGCCGACTTCGTCGGGGCGGAGTGCCAAAAAGTTGAGTTTGTATTCTGACTGACATTGCATAGAGTTGCGTTCGTTCTGCAGAGAGTGCGAGAGTTCATCGCCCGTATTGCTCCGCTTCACGAGCTCCCCCTTCGCAAGAGAGAGGGTATTGCTTAGCAATATTGATATCGCCCGGGATTTGGTTTTTAGAGCAAGAAAATCCCTCTTTTGAGCAACGCTTTTAAAAAAGTGACAAAAACTTGTCAACGTTTTGACAAACATATCACAGAGCAAGTTTTGCAAATAATCCGTGAGTCGTGAGCTATCCACTGAGCTCGAGATTGTCTCTCTACAGCGCAAATCAAGCGAGTTAGAGCGACTTTAGTGTTCAAATCTCGAGAATGGCGTTTCCCGTGGTGCGTGTTTGCGTAATGTTAAAAATTGTTGCTGCCGCATGAAAGAACACGTCGAGAGCTTTCACCTGACGTGTCGATCGCCGCTCTACGACGAAAGACGACGATTTAGAGCCGTTTTGCGTTTTCGGAATTTGAGTTACTGTAACTCGCGAAATTCAAACTTTGAGTTTCGACCAATGGGAGAACAAATGATCAATGAGTCCAGAGCTATCCAAGGTGCTCAAGATCACCTCTCGACGACGCAAGACAGACGAGTTAGAGCCGTTTTGCGTTTAAAACCTTCGGGTTACTGTAACTCGCGAAATTCAAATTTTTTAGTTTTGACCAATGGGAGAACAAATGATCAGCGAGTCGAGAGCTATCCACTGACCTTGAGATTGTCTCTCTACGACGGAAGTTGAGCGAGTTAGAACGATTTTAGCGTCACAATGTCGAGAATGGCGTTTTCGGCGGTGCGTGTTTGCGTAATTGAAAGAACTTTTGCAGTCACATGAAAGAACGCGTCGAGAGCTTTCACCTGACGTGTCGATTGCCCCTCTACGATGTAACACGAGCGAGCTAAAGCCGTTTTGCGTTTTGACCTTCGGGGTACTGTAACGCGCGCAATTCGAACTTTTTAATCTCGACTTCTCTTAGCGGAATGATCAGTGAGTCGAGACCTATTCGTAGAGCCCAAGATCGTTTCACTACGTCTTTCCAACGCCGAGATTCCAGAGCGTTACGCACGCACGTACGCACGCACGCACGCACGCCGAGCTCTCCTAGGGTGTCGCCCGGCTGAGGCCGGGCGAAAAAAGCCCTCTAAGAGTTTAAAAAGTACTGTGCTTTTGTGTAAAATTGCTTATTCGGACATGGAAAAGTTAGGACAAAGGGTACTGTCCGAATTGTCCGAGCTTTTTTTTATGTTCGAACTTTTCTAGCAAGGGTGGCCAAAATCAAAAAAATTTTCGATTGCGGCGCAATTTCAAGCACGCTTACATCTCAATAATAATTTTGTCAAAAATTTGGCGTCATTATTCGAGCTAATATTCTAAGTGAGTCGATGGCCGAGGCCCATCGAAAGAGCCCAAGATCGTCTCTCTACGACTTACAGTACCAACGACGAAATAGCACGCACGCAACACGCACGAGCTCTCGTTTCGTCGTGAGCCCTCCAAACAACCACATGTTTAGGTGGCGATTCTCGGCTCCGAAGGCGACGACTCGGGCAGTTGTCTGGTTTCCGCAAAGGCGGCCATCGAGAAGAAACCAAACTTCACCGTGGTCGCTTATGAGAAATTCAAGCACGATCTAACGGCCGAGGAAATCGTCAAGACTGGCGTTCTGCAGAAGTTGAAGGACAAGACGCGAGGTGACGGCGTTTGCAAGGCCGAAATTTGTAGTTGAATGGCCAAAGACAATTCTGAAGTTTTTAACACTTCTTTCGGGTTAACTGCCATGCACCTCCTATGTAGCACACCCACCCAACGATGTAGGCGCTCTGCCAAAACTCAACATTCTGCCGTAACTCAACTCTCTACCATAGCCCAACATTCTACCGTAACCCAACGCTCTACCTTAAGCCAACATTCTACCGTAACCCAGCGCCCTACCATAACCCAACATTCTACCGTAACCCAGCGCTCTACCATAACCCAACATTCTACCGTAACCCAGCGCTCTGCCGTAACTCAACGCTCTACCGTAACCCAGCGCTCTACCGTAACCCAACGTTCTACCGTAACACAGCGCTCTACCATAACCCAACGTTCTACCGTAACCCAACGCTCTACTATAACCCAACGTTCTACCGTAACCCAACGTTCTACTATAACCCAACGTTCTACCATAACCCAACACTCTACCAGAACCCAACGTTCTACCGTAACCCAACGCTCTACCATAACCCAACGTTCTACCGTAACCCAACGCTCTACCATAACCCAACGTTTTACCGTAACCCAGCCCTGTATCGTAGCCCAACGTTCTACCATACCCCATAATCTTTCAGTCTTCGTCGTTCACATGGGACCGACGGTTGAGGACAACCTCGAAGTTCTAAAGGCCATTCGAGACAAACTGAAGTACCAAAGGAAAGAGTACGTCGTGATTGTGCTGATGGCGAACAGAGTTGGCACTCGCACGCCATGGCTGAAGGGGGACGGATCGATCGATGGGGAAACGCTGCTGCCCTTCTCTGAGAGTTTCTTGGTGGGTATTTGTGGATTTCTACAAATTTTGGGATTTGAAAGAATCTGGTAGGTTTACTACAAACAGTAAATGACAAAACTTCTGAAACAATGACTTCCAAATTGAATTGTAGTCGATTTTACCCTCAGTTGAAAAGATTCGTTGCATTCAGCAATCGAATCATTCCAGGAGGGTCGCCAGGAGTGGCAACTGAGAAGGGCAAAAAATTTTAGTGGGGGGGGGGGGCAAAAATAGCTGTTTTAGTGAGCTAAATAGCTGTTTTAGTGCTACTTTCCGTATATTTAGCGCCGCAGGCGAAATTTCGCTATTGTTGGTCTTGAAGGCAAAATTTCCAGTATTTACAGCTTTGCAGGCAAAAAATTTTCACCATTTAGAACGTCGCAGGCAAAATTTTTTGCTTTTTATAGCGCCGCAGGCGAAAATTTTTACTATTTATAGCGCCGCAGGCAAATTTTCAACTATTTGTAGCGCCGCAGGCGTTAATTTTTACTATTTATAGCGCCGCAGGCAACAATTTTTACTATTTATAGCGCCGCAGGCAACATTTTTTTCTACTGGCCGGCATCTGAGGGGGGCACGGCCGGCATCTGTTTGGGGGGGGGGGGCATTTGCCCCCACATGCCCTCCCCCCCCCCCCCCCTGGCAACGCCACTGAATTATTCCGTGCTAGGTACATAGCTGCTCTTCACATTTTAGTTGGACACCCGAGGGATCAGCGAGCAAGATTTTGCTCCAATCAAAGCGCAACTCGGAGCAGAGGTTCAAAGGTTCGACACGCTGGTAAGCGTCATAAATTGTTGCCATGGGCAGACTTTAGAGTATTGTTGCACAGTCCTTCTACCGCTAAACTTCCAATAAACGACCCTACTAGAGGGATGGTTACCTAACCGGTAGAGTGTCGGACCAACCAAATTTGGTCAACCTGGATCTAACAGTACGGATTCAAGCATGATTTGGAAAAATCGTTTTTGTGCAAATCGAGATGAAGGGTTTCTACATGTCGGCTAGATCGCCTCTAGAACAACCTGTATCATCTATTTGTCATGTGCTTGACACGAAAATGTCACCCTACACTGCCACTCGGAAAAGTTATACAATTACTATACATGTACTCAGTAACAACTTAGGTGTTCTGTTTTTGGCAGGAGTGCAGATGTAGGCAATTTCTGGCTCTGTATATGCACTCGGTTACAGTACAGTGGTACTGTGTGCTCCATAGTCACAGTACATAGCTCTGTACTGCCAGCGGATACATGTATAGAGCTCTGCACCAACACAAGGGCAGGTTTCAATGAAATTTAATTCTGGGTGGATGCTGATACATTTAAAGGGATAGATTTGTAATCAATACTTGTAACACTATAGGCACATTTTCAGCCCTACGGCAGTGCAATACACTTTACAGCATCCAATTTTCCTACATGTAAACAAATCAAATCACATAATGTAACCACACCTTGTATTGTCTCATTGATCGCCTAATTATACCATACATCTGATCAATGTTACGTTTCAGTGCAAAAGTTGTCCTGCAATTGGTATTGTTACACCTGCAGATGGAAAATATAGTGACATACCTAGCCAAGGTAAGGTGTAGAAAAAGTTTTTACATAGAAACACACAAGCATACATTCCTATAGAATTACAGCTCTACAACTGCTCAAGTTCCAGAATATAACTGTTTTTTTGCTTGTATGTACCATTGTGCTGCTTTTGGTTGTGACGGTGCAGGCATACTTCCTTCCTTTCAGATACATCATGCCACTACACGCATTGCTTTACCGCATTGCCGCACAGAATACATTATCAAGGAGGGGGGTATGCGGAGGCCGGCTGCCTTGCTGCTAGGCCACATCTCAGTCACAGTGCATATCCCCCCTTTGTCCAACCCACAACATACCAACAGCTGAGCATCCTACACATTGGCCAGGAATGGAGGACCATTCAACTACGAATTCTCGGTAACTGTTTAGCTTGTTTATATATACTTGCTGCATTGTGCAGTTTGTGTGATAGTCAGTTGCTGCATTGTGCAGTTTGTGTGATAGTCATGTATCACCAATGCTTTTTATGCACCCTCATTTGATGATTTCCAGCGAAGCCACCACCGGTCATCAGGGAAGTGGCAACCTGAAGCGTTGGCCAGCTATGGAGGACCTTTCGACAACGAAGTCGCGGTGAGAGATGGCACTACAGAGCAACTGTTTAGTTAGTTTAAATATACTTGCTGCATTGCGCGGTTTGTGCGATAGTCATGTATCTCCAATGCTTTTTATGCACCTTCATTTGATGATTTCCAGCGAAGCCACTGCCGGTCATCAGGAAAGTGGCAACCTGAAGCGTTGGCCAGCTATGGAGAACCTTTCGACAAAGAAGTCGCGGTGAGAGATGGCGCTACAGAGCAACTGTTTAGCTTGTTTAAACGTACTTGCTGCATTGTGCGGTTTGTGTGATAGTCATGTATCTCCAATGCTTTCTATGAACCCTCATTTGATGATTTCCAGCGAAGCCACCACCGGCCATCAGGAACATGGCAATCTAAAGCGTTGGCCAGCTATGGAGGACCTTTCGATCACGAAGTCGGGGTGAGAGAAACCAGTCTAATTCGATGAATGGAGATGGCGCTACTGAGCAACTGCTTAGTTTGTTTAAATATACTTGCTGTTTTGTGCGGTTTGTGCGATTTGTGCATGTGCTTGATATTTTCCAGAGAGGCCACCTCCGGTCATCTGCAAGGAAGTGGCTTGGGACCATGACAGGCTAGGGGACCTTTCCAGCCAGAAAGAAGCCCAAGTTTACCAATACCGACACCACACATGACTTCATGATACTAGGCTATACTGCATCGGCCAAGCCTGCCTAGCGGTTTCTATGTCGGTGATTGGCAACGTATCCACAACATTCTCCGAACACACAACAACCATATGCCAATTCTAGGTTGGTCACATCTATTGCACCGATCAAACCAACTAATCACTGATATTGCACATCAGTGCAGAATATTCTCTTGCAGTCCCACCCCGTTATTCAATGGTAGGCGCCACTTTGGGTCGTGCCCTCCAAAAGGGCAGAATGGGCAGTTCCCCTGTGTTTTGGGGTAGTAGGCCTCAGTCTGAAAGGCATAAGCGTAGCATGTAATTACTGTAGGAATGCATAGTAATCATAGGAGAGCACAGACTTGGGTCTCCAAAACAGCGATCTTGGAGTGAAGAGAGTCCATGACCTTCTCAATTTGTCTGCAGACCTCCGGGGCTCCCTTGGTGAACTGGTACAGGGCGCTCTCATTCAGAGAGTTGGCATCAGTCCTCCAGTCCTGAATGTATTCAATAGCAGTTTCTGAGGAAATTGTGATTGTGTGAACATGTAATTGTCGCTGTCTTACTCTCTCTTGTTGTGGGAAGTGACGCTCCAGAATGGTTCCGATCATATCAGTGGCCTCTCTCTCCAACTGCTGTTTGCACACCAAATTTGTGTCCCTCTTCACTTGAGTGATTCTCTGCAAACGAGTGGTAGAAGTATGCATTGGAGACGTGCTGTACTCACTATAAAGCAGGCCCAGGGGAGGGGGGCCAAATATCAAGAAATTTCGCCTGCGGCGCTATTTTGTAAGAGAATTTGGCATTTAGGGACCAAAAATCTTCAAAATTTTGCCTGCGGCGCTCCTAGGCAAATTTCTGTACAGGGAAGGCAAAAAAGCAAAAATTTTCGCCTGCGGAGCAATTTTGAATCTGAATTTAGGGTATCTAACGGGCTGCAATGGTCAAATTGTGGGGATTTTGGGGCGAATGCTCTAAAAGAGCGAAATTTTCGCCTGCGGCAGTTTGGAAAATTTCGGAAAATCCTGGGAAATCATCAGAAAATCCTGGGCCCGCGACTGGCTGTACTAGCTATGGTGTAGGTATGGCTATATTATGACTGGTACAATTCCAAGAATTTTAACTGACCATCAACAATGGCCAAACCACCCAACCGCAATCCAAGATCCCCCCACCCCAAATCTCATTTTCAATTCAATTTGAAACCCACAACCTACACAAACTTGTTTTTGTAACTTCAGCTCTCCCCTCCCCCCATTTCTGCTTTTCAAATGTTTCTCTAAAACATAACAAGTACCTCGATATCCTTTTCCCATTGAGCCAATCTGTGAAATTTCGCTTCCATGGTGACTTCATTGGCTGGTTGGCCACTAGATTCTGGACTGGCCATTGCTATGCAATATGGAAGATATAATGCTCTACAGTGCGACAACTACACCTTCATTGTTGAATGAATTGGTACACAAACACCATAAGTGTCTTAGACAGTCCAGCACCACCAGAATCGTCAATACAAAGTTTCTCTCAGCTCAAAATATCAGCGCAATACAACAATGCGGTACAGCAACAGCAACCACAAATCACCACAGGTGCAGGCGGGGAGAGGAGGGACTGGGGGGGGGAGTCCCCCCTTGCCCATGGCTCGCCCTCAGGAAATTGTTCCTGTGATCCCCCATGGCATCGAAAATTCGAAAAAATTCCAAAATTCGAAAAATTCCAGAAATGTCGAAAATTTTCTTGTATTTTTGGTACGTTTTGGTCCTATTTTGTCCAAATGTTTGCCTACGACACAATATTTCACGGGCGCCCTGCACCTATGGTCTTGTCCCTGAGAACCTCCACACAGTGCTTGACGTGTTCTCGTCTCTTCTGCATGAATCTCTGCAAGTACACAAGTGCGACAAATCAGCGCAACAAATGGGCTAGTTGCAGTTCACAACTCACATCTATGTCCTTCTCCCAACGGGCCAATTTTTCCTGCTGTGCCAAAGAGAAGGCCATTGCTTCAGGAGATATGCCGCTGCTGCTGCCGGAGCATGCCATGTTCATTCTTGTTGTTTGATTACTCTACGACTGCACAAACCAACCCACCGGACATCTATAGTTGTATCAATGCAAATCTAGTAACTGCAATGCGATTTGTCTCCATTCTACAGTAATCCCATGAACATTATAGTCATTCGCGGTGAGACCTACCACTTACGATTCGGGTTCATGGTTGTCTTGCAATGGGGAATTGTGCACGGTTGTCTGCAATTGTCGACTTCGACAGTGTCATGTGTGAATACAACTGATGCCGACCGTCAATTGCAACACTGTGAGAAGTTCAGGTGAACGATCAACTTCAAGTGACCACAGATACTTCTAGCAAAGTAATTGTCACAATAAAGCGGCAACGGAAAGTTCGAAAATGACACCCATGTAGATTCAGTTGCGAAACTGCATTTTCACAGTAGGAAGGTGCAGAACCTAGGAAGCGAACGGTGCCTACAAACAGACTGTCCTACAAATAATTGTCGTTGACCATCTCATAGATCATTTTGTCAACGTTCCCGAACATCTTGTCGAACTGATCGGTGATGGCTTTGAAGTGGCTGAGCAGGTCGTCCTCCCCCGTGACGGTGGCAGTGCACTTGTTGACGACCAGCTGATTTTTCAGACGGAGCTCCATGATTTTCACACAGAGGTTGATTTCGTAGAGGTTGTCTACAAATTAGCCTGCGCTATTATAGGTTTCCACGCAAGCTATACAAATGCTACGCTGCATTTGTATAACTGCGAGATATTCAACCAACAATAAGCAGAAGCAACACCTACGGTTTTGTATGCCCAAGTAGTCTTTGAAGTGGTGGTAGTCCACGCGGATCTTGTTGTTCACAGGGAACAGCGTGTATCCACCGTAGTAGAACCTCTCGCCCGAATCCTTGTTCTGTCCTGAATTGTGATATACAATATTTGATACATTGTGGAAAACTTGCTTCATAGCACCTAAGCAAACAATTTGGGTAAATGCACCACTACGTATTTATACCAATTCATTGACAGTACCCTGTTTTGACTCCATGCTGTATACGAATGCAATTTTGTTCTTGTGGAGTGTCATGTCGTCAGTGTCACTTTTGATGCGCTTCAGTCGAGCGAGAATCTCATTATTCTTCACTTCCAGGGTTCTGGCATCTATCACTATGACGCTGTCCAGGAATGTGATGGCTGCTTCAGTGAACTGCTTCAGAGCGTCCTTGTTGTCTAAAAAGTCCACAGTGTGGAAGTCAGTTGTGTGATACTGCAATCATCAACACATGTTTTATTACCTTGGTCTCTGGAGGCAAAGTCCAGGAAAGTGCCCTTAGGTATCTTTATGGCTCCGTATTTGTCGGCTTTGACTTTCGGATTTATTCCCACCCAAATTTCCTCAGTTGCCATCTTGCAATGATAATGACAAAAATAACACAGCCAAGAAATCCAGAAAATGCAGCTGGATGGTTGTAAAAGCATATGGATCGACACAAGTGTGAACATACATATATGTAGCAAAACCTGGGAATCTCACCCCACTGTTGACCGACACTTTAACACAAGTGATGAATACCTTTATTCATGAAGTATTGCGGCACTTCTACTAGGGCTACAGGAATCTCAGGCGCATGAAAGTCATGAAACGAACCGATGCCAACGTACAATTGGTGTCGAGAAACAGTATCATAGAAGAGGCTTTTGAAGCACATTCAGAACATAACAGAGCAGGGGAGCGCATCTTACAAGCACTGCTGCAGAGTGTACAATGCGGTCGTTATGAAAGACAGGCTCTTGCCATAGTAGAACTGCACTTTTTCCAGATGTGTCACGTCCTTGTGGCTGCCCATGGGGATTAATTCCTCAATAGTGGCACTGAAGCTGGTTATGTAACCGGCCAACTTGTCGTAGACATTCTCAACTTCCTCTGTAACAAGGGCACCATTATCCCGACATCTTAGACTGGCACAATAATCAATATACCTGTCACTGTCTCCAAGTTCTCAGTTTTGATGAGGTGCTCTCCCAACTGAGATTTGATACCGTCCAGTTTTGTGAGCAAGCCAACTGTGTCTCCCTTGATGTCCCTGGTCGGACAGGGAAGGCTGCTCTCCCACAACAATTCGTCGAGCATAGAGTGAGACTTGCCCAAAAAAACTTCGGCCATGTGGGTCGAATCTTAAAGACAATCAATCGGGCTTTGTGCAAATTACATAAAAAATATATAATAAATATCACCTAGTGCTGTGACAATGGCATCCCTCGATGTGGTCATGCTGACTTGACAAAAGTGCAAGTGTCTCTGCTGACTGGAAGGTATAGTGTGGTGAAAAAGAGTGGTAGCCAATCCAACTGCCAAAACACCAAAAATGACTTCCACATGAAGCCACAATCGCAAGACACCAGAAATAACCAGAGTACTCAACACCACCTCAAGATAACACCCTCATAATTGCTACATTTTACTTCAACACAATCATTAGCACTGTCCACCAAACCCAAATATGCAGAAGAGAAACCCTAGGAATCACATGGGACTAAATCGCAGCTCACACGGAATGTGATCCCACTTCTACAACTCGGCTATGGTATTCTTAGCACTTTCCAAGAATTTTTTCGCCAAATTTAACTCTTTCTCAAACTTCTCAATCATTCCCTTTGGATCTGAGATGGGCTCTTGGGAAGTGCGAGCAGTGAGCATAGCTGTCGTAGTGGTAGTCACCTTGGCCAATCCCATGGTTATGTCATCTGCAAAGACAAATTGGGTAAACAAGATGTGGGATAATACGAGTGAGGAATACTGACATGCAGCATTTCTCAGAAACTGCTTCTTGCGCATCTCCTTGGTGTTCCCTTCACTGTCAGTACTGTCTGAGGGCCATGACTTTAGAGATGACGAAGCCCCCGATTCACTGAACCTCAAGTGGCCAGATTCAGTCAGGTACTCATCTGGCACGTTTCCGCCCTTCCTGAACATTGCACACCCATTTTACAGTAAAGTTCATAGACTTCCTCTTCCAGGTGTACCTCATTGGATTGGGAGACCCTTTATTTGTGGCAGTATGGTCTGTCTCATCATCCATGGCACTGTAACTATAGAAAGGTGCCTTTTCATCGAGCCATAGACCATGAGAAACTGCCTCGCCTAGTGCTAAGGTAGTATAGCGATGCAACACTGAAACCAGATGACAGGGAACCTATGATTGTACAGTTTACTGCCTGTCAACCATAAAGCAAAGAGCAGAGTCAACCGAACATTGACGATTGTTTGACAATCACGGAAGTATCAACAGGGTTGGTCCATTTCAATTTCTCTACAGTGTGAAAATATTCTCTACACCAGCGATGCCGAGTACTACACAGAAACACTCCACAGTTCAGACAGTATTGATCAGTTCTTCGGCGGCAGACGGCACAGCCTCTCCTTTTGTGGTACCACCTCTGGTAGTGGTCTAAATTGCGATTCAGCCTCTCAGCATTGATCAAAGCTGTTGACTTCCAGTAAGGAGAGCGAGTGATCTGTCGGTTCTGATCAGGAACTGGAGATATAAGCTCAGCACAGGGTGGGTCTAGAGAGTTGGCGAGCTGCAGCAGCTCTGTGGCCAGTGCCGATTTAGCCATGTGGTTGGCAAATGTGCTGTGGTGGTCACCAAAGATGATGGCAGTGTTTACAGACATCCAGTCTGCACCTTGTAGGCCAACAGCTGATGTAAACCAGTGCTTTGACTTGCGGTGTTGCTTGCGAGTGGCCATCTTGTAGTCACTGAAATACCATTGTATTGCTACAGAATATCAATTATGATCAAGTCGATTTCCTTGGCCAGGGTTGGGGGGTTGGGGTTTTTGTTTGTTTTTTTTTTTATTGTCTGAATTTTTGGGCCATATGCTGTTGCTCTGTACTCGTTTTCTTGGTCCAGGAGTGGCTTTGTTTGGGATTTTTGGTCCAGCTTCAGTCTTGGTTGGCTTTGGATCTTGTTGCTGTAGAACTGAACAATACACCCCCCACTTGATTCTATATCTATCTGCAATGTCTAGTAGCAACAAACCGCGTAGTCCGTCTTGCCAAACTGAGTGTCATCATCGAATTTGCACTGGTACAGCGCCCCCTCCACTGGGCAATAGGCGATTGATTCAACGGTGCCACTAAACCAATGGCCAGACTCCAGGATTTCGAGTCTTCCTCCTATTGGGATAATCTCGTCTGCTGCTACTGAGCATCTAGTGAGACTTGTGTAGAACTGAAGAAAACAGCAAGCTTAGTGTCACAATTAACTAATCAAGTAACTGACCAAGCACTAAGTAATGACTAACTAAACAAGTACCTCAGAGCAGTTGCGGAAGGAGACCAGCTTCTGAAGGCTGTTGAGCTCAGCAGAATCCAAGATTTTTTTCTTCTTACTTTTGGATGAGCTGTTTAGAGATTCAGAACTCAACTCAGTGACAGCACATGACTGGGACCCTTTCAACACTATTTTAGGGACCAGTATGCTCTTGCGCCCTTTCCTGCTCTGAAATGTAAAGTACACCTCATAGGCCATCATTGGATGGCTAATTCTTAGCCCTCTTGACCTGCACTCCAATGTCGTACTCTGCTGGGTTGACCACGTTAGCAAGGCGGAAGTCACTGGGGTCGCGAAACGGCTAAAGCGAGACAAATTGTCTTAATCTGCACAAGTAACAGTTCAGGTCAGTATAGCTCACCACTTCGACTATGAAGACAGGCAGCTCGCCCTCTGCCAATTCAGCTCGCTGTTTGAAGAAAGGGTCGTTTCCAATGATCAAAATGTCGTTCCTGTTTGAGATTTCGGGAGGTAGGTCCAATTTCCTGGCTTCTGAGGGGGGCAGTATTTTGACCTGCCAGAATCATATATATGAACATTTGTCCGTAAATAGAATAGTACGAAATACCACACCAAATGTATTTGCACATATATAGAACGTGACATACGATTGGAGCTGTTGCCTCTGGAACAGGTTGAACAATGGCCTCTTCAGGAGGATCAGGCATCGGAAGGTTCTGCTGTGCGGGTGTCGAAGTGGCCGGTTGAAGAATGGTGCCATCCGTTGACAATGCGGACACATCTGCTAAGTGCCCATCAGTTGTCTGCCCCACTAGAAAGGAGGCAGTACACATGAAGAGATATTGACAGCTGTTATTTCCCAATTTCATCTTACATTTCTCCAAATCCTTCTCTCTGACCAGTATAGATTCTGAATTTTCACTGTCCCCTACACTTTGCGAGGGGTCAGTTGTGCCGGCCACTGTTTCCATTGAATCCATTCTTGATTCTATTCTTCAAATTTCACAAATATCGGCATTGAAGTCTCGGAAATCACTGTTGACCAAAGACCAAGCGGAGCCGGGTTCGAAATACAACGTTGTATTGTTGTGCGTTTTATCAGAGCTGCCACTAGACAAGGTGCAACAACCGTGGAATGTACAACTTACACTTGTATAGATCACCTAATGTCGCTGAAATGCAGTGCATTTCTTAGCCTACTATTGCGTCTTTCCCCTACTTTTATCTGCGTTGTTCTGCTAGCTCATAATTCCTGTCATGTAGCAATACGTAACTGAACCAAGTAAGGTGACACGTATTGCTAGGGTAGGCGGTTGATTCGGGCTGCGTAGGGTAGGCGGTTGATTCGGGCTGCGTAGGGTAGGCGGTTGATTCAGGCTGTGTAGGGTAGGCGGTTGATTCAGGCTGTGTAGGGTAGCCGGTTGATTCGGGCTGCGTATGGTAGCTGGTTGATTCGGGGAGTGGAATGTAGCTGGTTGATTCAGGCTGTAGGGGGTAGCTAGTCGATGGGTATTCGGGTTTTCCGTAGCCTTCCGTGGACTGCCCCAGCTGGTTCTCCTTCCAACCGAACTCTTTCCTCAGCTCCTCTAGTTCTTCCCTCAGTTGGTTCGATTCAGCCATGTTTCTTCGGAACTTGTGCACCTCCTGTTTGCAGAAGCATTTTGACTCGACCTTGTTGATCGCCATCTCGGCATCGGCCTGGCAGCTGTAGACAGCCACGTTGCTCTGAAATCCACGCTGCTCTTGCGAGACTGTGGGGCGCGCGTTGTGAACTGACGTCGTCGAAGGTAGTTGGGGTTTGGGGCGAACGGGAACAAGCTCCCATGTTAATAATTTGAGTTTGTTTCCGACTGGCATTGTACAGAGTTGCGTTCCTTTTGCAGAGAGTGCGAGAACTCACCGCTCGTATCGCTCCACTTCACGAGCTTCCGCTTCGCAAGAGGGTATTGCATAGCAATATTGATTTCGCCTGGGATTTGGCTTATATAGGGCAAGTGATCCCTCTTTCAAGCGCCGCTTTTACAAAAAGGCACAAAAACTAGTCAAGTTTTGACAAACATTTGACGGAGCATGAAAGGGTGCATCGCGGTGCGCGTTTCAGTGATTAGAAAAATGTCAGAATACGAAAGAGTACGTCGTGAGCCTTCGAATGACGTGCGCGAGTGTCGCTGTAGTCGCAGCACGAACAATTTAGAGCCATTCCAGCTCTGAATATCGTCATAGTGCAAAACTAAAAAATATCTGTTTTCGTGGTGCCTGTTCTCCTAATCGAAAAGAAAATGTGCTGTCACGAGTCGAGAGCTACTCAACGGGCTTGAGATCGTCTCCCTGCAACGCAAGGCGAGAGAGTTATTAACATGGTATTAGAGAGAGCGATTTTAGTGCCAACAACTCGAAAATGTCGTTTTCGTGGTGCGTGTTTTAGCTATTGAAAAACATTTGCTGCCACCTGAAAGAACACGTAAAGAGCTTTTACTTGAGAGTCGATTGCCGCTCTACGACATGAGACGAGCAAGGTAGAGCTGTTTTTTTCGCCGCGCCTCAGCGCGGCGAGGTGTATATATACGGATGACAATGTGTGTGTGTGTGTCTGTGTGTGTGTGTGTGTGTTTCCGTCGCACTGAAGTAAAGTCAGTGACATATGTGGTCAAGTAGAGTCGATGTCGCTGAGTACGGATCCGATGTCCGTTTCTGTTGCTAATTTCGCATTTTCGAGATATTCGCAATTAAAATTCGAAAATGTCGAAAATCGACTTTTTCGTCTGATGCGCTAGCCGCGAAATTTCTTCAGAAATGGAAGGAGCATGGACCGCGAATAGTTTGTAACACAAAAGAAACTTTTTGCAAATGTGGAATTTAATAGAAATACGAGATTATTTGTCAAAATTGTATAAATTGACTAAAATACAACGTCATTTATTGACGAATGTGAATGCAGAAATGGAAAGGTCGTATGCCAATAAGGATTTGTGACATAGTTTTGCAGTTTTCAAAAATTGCAATTTCGAGATATTTTCAATCAAAATATGGAAATGTCGAAAATCGACTTTTTCACCTGATGATGTAGCGGCGAAATTTCTTCAGAAATGGAAAGAGTATAGACTGCGGATAATTTGTTGCGCAAGAGAAATTTTTTGCAAATATGGAATTTAATAGAAATACGTCATTAGTTTTCAAAATTCCATAAATCAACAAAATAGAACGTCGTTTTTTGACGAATTTGAAAGCAGATATGGTAAGGCCGTATGCCAATAAGAATTTGTGACATAGTTTTACAGTTTTAATAAATTCCAATTTCGAGATATTCAGAACTAAAAATTAAAAAAATGTCAAAATCGAGATTTCGTCTGATGGGCAGAACAGCTGTTTATTGATGAATGTGCACTCGGAAACAGAAATGCGTACGCCGAACACACGAACTCACACCAAACTATGGCAAGTTTTTTTGTTGGATGTGACGTTTTCACACAAGTAGGAAACATCAGATAAACGGCGTCGTATCATGCCGATAACATATAGCGAACGCGGCGATATCACTGAGCTTCAGATCAGCTGTACAGACAACCGTATCGTGGGGATAGCTGCACTTGGCATTAAGGTACACCATTCTCGAGACACTTTCTCCAGATGCGGCTACGATGTGCACAAAGTTCACTATACTGTTCACCAAAATTAGACAGACACAAAGTATAGGTTGAACTTTTTACACACACAGCTTGTTTCGCCCGGCCTCAGCCGGGCGAACCCCTACGAGAGCTTTTCGTGCGTTCGTTCGTTCGTCCGTTCGTCCGTTCGTCACGCTCTCAGATCTCGCCGTTGGAAAGTCGTAGGAAGGCGATCTTGGGCTCTACGGAAAGGTCTCGACTTACTGGTAATGTGCCTCTAGAAATCGGCATTCAAAAGTTTGAATTGCGCGCGCTACAGTAATCCGAAGGTCTAAACGCAAAATGGCTCTAACTCGCTCGTCTTGTGTCGTAGAGCGGCGTGCGATAGGTCAACTAAAAGGTCTCGACGTGCTCTTTCGTTTGACATTAAAAATTTTCTTAATTACGCAAACACGCAACACGAAAAGCGACATTCTTGCGTTTTTAACGCAGAAATCGCTCTAACTCGCTCAGCGTGCGCCGTAGGGAGACGATCTTGGGTTGGTTGGATAGCTCTCGACTCACTGATGATTTGTTCTTCTATTGGTCGAAACTCAAAAGTTTGAATTTCGGGAGCTACAGTAACCCAAAGGTTTAAAACGCGAAACTTATCTAACTCGCTCGTCTTCCGTCATAGAGAGACGATCTTGAGTTCGTTGAATGGGTTTCGGCACACTGATAATTCCGTTAAGAGAACTCGAAATTCAAAAGTTTGAATTGCGCGCGCTACAGTAACCTGAGGGTCCAAAACGCAGAATGGCTCTAACACGCTCGTCTTACGTCATAGAACGGCGTGCGATAGAGGTCAACTAAAAGGTCTCGACGTGCTCTTTCACTTGGCGTAAAAAAAATTGTTAAGTACGCAAACACGCACCACGAAAAGCAACATTATCGCGTTTTTAGCATAGAAATCGCTGTGACTCGCTCAGCGTGCGTCGTAGAGAGACGATCTTGAATTGCTGGATAGCTCTTGGCTCACTGATCATTGGTTCTTCTATTGGTCATAACTGAAAAGTTTGAATATCGCGAGCTACAGTAACCCAAATGTTCCAAACGCAAAACTTCTCTAACTCGCTCGTCTTCCGTCGTAGAGAGACGATCTTGAGTTTGTTGAATAGGTTTCGGCACACTGATCATTCCGCTAAAAGAAGTCGAGATTCAAAAGTTTGAATTTCGCGCGCTACGGTAACTCAAAGGTTCAAACAGCAAATCGGCCCTAACCCGATCGTCTTACGTTGTAGAGCGGCATTCGTTCGACCGTTTGAAAGCTTACGTTGAGGCATTTGTTGAACGGTCATTCCTAAAGAAACACTTTTGTTTTTTAAACCCTTGTCTTACGAACAACTTTGTCTGCAAAAATAATTAATCCCGGGCGATCCCAATGTTGCGCTGCAACAACCGCTCAGAAATGCGTGTCTTGCTCAAAAAATTAATCCCGGGCGATCCCAATGTTGCCCTGCAAGAATCCCTCAGAAAGGAGCGTGTCAGAAGTAGCGCATGAATAGTGGACTCCGGGCGGAGATATTTACAATTAAAATATGAAAATGTCGAAAATCGACTTTGTTGCCTGATGAACTAGCGGCGAAATTTCTTCAGAAATGGAAAGAGCATAGACCGCGGATAATTTGTAACACAAACAAAATTGTTTAGCGGACCATTTATAACACAAAATAATATTTTTGCAAACGTGAAATTTGATAGAAATACGCGAATATTTGTCCGAATTTTACAAAATGACAAAAATAGAACGTCATTTATTGACGTATGTGAATCCAGAAATGGTAAGGCCATATGCCAATAAGAATTTGTGACACAGTTTTACAGTTCCAATAAATTGCAATTATGAGAAATTTAGAATAAAATAATTGAAAAATGTCAATATCTACATTTTCATCTGATGGGCTAGCGGCAAAATTTCTTCAGAAATTGTAAGCGCAGAGGAGACTACGGATAATTTGTAACATGCAAGAAATTTTTTGCAAATACTAAATTTGATAGAAATGTTCAAAATTCGACAGAAATGTCAAAATTTCGTAAATTGCCAAAACTTTTGTTGATTGATGAATGAGAACGTAGAATGGAAAGGGCCTACGCCGAGAGGAATTCCTGGTAAATAACGATCGCACCAAACTTTTGGCAAGTTTTTTGTTGGATGTGACGTTTTCACACTGGCAGGAAACACCAGACAAACGGCGTCGTATCATGCCGATAACATATAGCGAACGCGGCGATATCACTGAGCTTTAGATCAGCTGTACAGATAATCGTATCGTGGGGACAGCTGCACTTGGGATTATGGCACACGTTCTCAAGACGCTTTCTCCATATGCGGCTAACGATGTGCACAAAGTTCGCTATGCTGTTCACCAAAATTTGACGGACACAAGGTATAGGTTGAACTTTTTACACACACAGCCTGTTTATCATCGATTATGGAGGGCGAAGCGACCCGATCAGTGAGTCGCGAGCTATCCATAGAGCCCAGGATCGTCCCTCTGCGCCTTTCCAACACAGAGATACGAGAGCGTTTCGGACGGACGGACAGACGCACGCACGTCGAGCCCTCGTAGGGCGTCGACCGGCTGAGGCCGGGCGAAAAAATCGACCATTCAATCCGGGAAAGGAGTACCTAACTTACCGGATATTTGCAGTGATCGTTCATGCAGTAGTCCCGCCACTGCTTGCATTTCTCCATTTCGTAGTCGCGGCTGCAGTCGGTGCTGAAAAGGACGCCGATGCCGCCTTCCTCGGTCACAATTGCCAGATACATACATACATATGTACAGGGTGTGTAAAAAGTGAGACTCCTAAATTTGCGGCAGCGGTCGTCGAACTTGACTCCTCCTACCAGGGCCAAATTTGGAAAGGACCTACTACACGGTGTTTTTGATGACGTGTCAAAGTTTCAGACCATTTCATACGCTAGGGAGAAAATGGCATGGTTTGGCGTAAGCTCATGTTGAAAATCGGGTGCAGCACCTTTTCACTACAGGAGACCGTGATGGAGCTGGAGAAGGCCGAAGAGCATCTCCATTACGATCTCCTGCAGTGCAAAGGCGCTGCACCCGCTTTTCGACCTGAGCTTACGCCAAGCGATGCCATTTGCTCCCTAGCCAATGAAGTGGTCTGAAACTTTCACACGTCATCAGAAACACCTTGTGGTAGGTCCTTTCCAAATTTGGACCTGATAGGAGAAGTCAAGTTCGACAGCGGCGGCCGCAGAGTTAGGGGTCTCATTTTTTCGCCGCGCCTCAGCGCGGCGAGGTGTATATATACGGATGACAATGTCTGTCTGTCTGTGTGTCCGTCCGTCCGTCCGTCCGTCCGTCCGTCCGTGGCACCGAAGTAAAATATGTGACATATGTGGTCAAGTAGAGTCGAGGTCGCTGAGTACGGATCCGGTGTCCGTTTGTGTTGCTAATTTCGCATTTTCGAGATATTCGCAATTAAAATTCGAAAATGTCGAAAATCGACTTTTTCGTCTGATGCGCTAGCCGCGAAATTTCTTCAGAAATGGAAGGAGCATGGACCGCGGATAATTTGTAACACAAAAGAAATTTTTTGCAAATGTGGAATTTAGTAAAATACGCGAATATTTGTCAAAATAGGATAAATTGACTAAAATACAACGTCATTTATTGACGAATGTGAATGCAGAAATGGAAAGGTCGTATGCCAATAAGAATTTGTGACATAGTTTAGCAGTTTATAAAAATTGCAATTTCGAGATATTTTTAATCAAAATATGGAAATGTCGAAAATCGACTTTTTCACCTGATGATATAGCGGCGAAATTTCTTCAGAAATGGAAAGAGTATAGACTGCGGATAATTTGTAACGCAAGAATAAGTTTTTGCAAATATGGAATTTGATAGAAAGACGTGATTATTTTTCAAAATTCTATAAATCAACAAAAATAGAACGTCGTTTTTTGACGAATTTGAACGCGGAAATGGTAAGGCCGTATGCCAATAAGAATTTGTAACATAATTTTACATTTTCAATAAATTCCAATTTTGAGATATTTAGAATTAAAATTTTAAATAAATGTCAAAATCGAGATTTTCGTCTGATGGCCAGAACAGCTGTTTATTGATGATAATGTTGAATGTGCACTCGGAAACAGAAATGCGTACGCTGAACACCGGAATTCGCTCGCACCAAACGTTTGACAAGTTTTTTTGTTGGATGTGACGTTTTCGCACAGGTAGGAAACATCAGATAAACGGCGTCGTATCATGCCGATAACATATAGCGAACGCGGCGATATCACTGAGCTTCAGATCAGCTGTACAGACAACCGTATCGTGAGGATAGCTGCACTTGGCATTAAGGTACACATTCTCAAGACACTTTCTCCAGATGCGGCTAACGATGTGTACAAAGTTCACTATACTGTTCACCAACATTTGACAGACACAAAGTATAGGTTGAACTTTTTACACACACAGCTTGTTTCGCCGCGCCTCAGCGCGGCGAGGTGTATATATACGGATGACAATGTCTGTCTGTGTGTCCGTCCGTCCGTCCGTCCGTCCGTGGCACCGAAGTAAAACATGTGACAGATGTGGTCAAGTAGGGTCAAGGTCGCTGAGTACGGATCCAATGTCCGTTTCTGTTGCTAATTTCGCATTTTCGAGATATTCACAATTAAAATTAAAAAATGTCGAAAATTGACTTTTTCACCCGTTGAGCTAGCCGCGAAATTTCTTCAGAAATGGAAAGAGCACGGACCGCTGATAATTTGTAACACAAAAGAAATTTTTTGTCGATGTGAAATTTGGTAGAAATACGAAATTATTTGTCGAAATTTCATAAATTGACAAAAATAGAACGTAATTCATTGACAAATGTGAATGCAGAAATTGAAAGGTCGCAAGCCAGTAAGAATTTGTGACATAGTTTTTCAGTTTTAAAAAATTGCAATTTGGAGATATTTACAATTAAAGTATAAAAATATCGAAAATCGACTTTTTCGCCTGATGAGCTAGCGGCGAAATTTCGTCAGAAATGGAAAGACCATAGGCCGTGGACAATTTGTAACACAAAAGAAATTTTTTGCATATGCGGAATTTCATAGAAATACGCAATTAGTTGTCATAATTTCATAAAATGACAATAATAGAACGCCATTTATTGACGAATGCGAATGCAGAAATTGAAAGGTCGTAAGCCAATAAGAATTTGTGACATGGTTCTACAGCTTCGAAATACTGCAATTTAGAGATATTTGCAATTAATATATATAAAAGTCAAAAATCGATTTTGTCGCCTGATGGACTAGCGGCGAAATTTCTTCAGAAATCGAAAGAGCATAGACCGCGGACAATTTGTAACATAAAAGAAATTGTTTGCAATTGTGGAATTTTATAGAAATACGCCGCAATTTGCCAAAATTCTACAAATTGTCAAAAGCGTCATAACGCAGAAATGCGCACATCAAACAAAATTCCTAGTAGTGAACGACTGCACCAAACAGTTGGCAAGTTTTTTGTTCGATGTGGCGTATTCCCACAGGTATAAAACTTCAGATGAACGGCGTCGTATCATGCCGATACCATATAGCGAACGCGGCGATATCACTGAGCTTTAGATCAGTTGTACAGACAACCGTATCGTGGTAATAGCTGCATTTGAATTGCGGTACACGTTTTCAAGATACCTTCGCTAGATGCGGCTAATTATGCGAATGAAATTCACTATACTGTTCACCAAGATTTGACAGACACAAAGTGTTGGTTGAACTTTTTCCACACACAGCTTGTTTCGCCGCGCCTCAGCGCGGCGATGTGTATATATACAGATGACGATGTGTAGTCCGCGAACTTTTTTGTCCTGCCGAAGTAAAACACGTGACAGATGGCGTCAGGTAGAGTCGATGTCGCCGATTACGGATCCGATGAGATTTGCTGTTGCTAATTTCAAAATGAGTGTGGGTGTAACGTTTGAAGTTTGAAATTTTTTGACAAATTATCTCTATTTGCAATGTTACGGTGCTTACGGGGCATATCACGTGCTAAAGCACCGTAGTCTGCTGAATAGACGCCAACTGAGAGTATAAGAGCGCCGTTTTGAGAAATGCTGTGATGCGACAGCATGGCGTAGGCGGGAAAGCCGCCGGATCGCGCGCAAAAACGTGCGAGTCGACCGAGGTTCGATCCTCGGCGACCCTTTCACTTTTTTGTTGCGCTTTATTCTGGTTTTGTCATTAACGTTTTGACGCCGAATAGCCAAACCACCATCGGCGTAGCGCCTTCTGCTTTCTCCGCGTCAGCAAAATTGTTTACATAACCTTAAATCTCTGTGTTCAATGCTACCGGTAGCGAGTTTCGTTGAAGACTATACCTACGCTCACACCACCACCCCGTCGATTGGCATCTTGTCACACGATGGCGTCGATACCACCCAGCGAAGTGTTGGCGTCCGTTTGTGTTGGTGAGTCATCGTCGTAGTCGCGTCCGGTTGCTCCAAAAGTGGGCCAAGTTGTTTACCGAGCCTCAAAGCTCTGATATGTAGTTGTGTTCAGACGCTAGCAAGTTTCCATCTTTGGCAAGTTTTTTTGTTGGATGTGAGGATTTCACACAGCTAGAAACTTTAGATCAACGGCGTCGTATCATGCCGATAACATATAGCGAACGCGGTGATATCACTGATCACTTGGATCAGCTGTACAGACAACCGTATCGTGGTAATAGCTGCACTTGGTTTATAGCAGACTTTCTCCAGCTAATTTCTCCAGATGCGGCTAATGATGTGTATTAAGTTCACTATACTGTTCACCAAGATGTGACAGACACAATGTATAGGTTGAACTCTTTACACACACAGCTTGTTTCGCCGCGCCTCAGCGCGGCGAGGTTATATATACGGATGACAATGTAGGTGTCTGTCTATCTGTCTGTGTGTGTGTGTTCGTGGCACCGAAGTAATATATCTGGCACAGGTGGTCAAGTAGAGTCTATGTTGCTGAGTACGGATCCCGATGTCTGTTTCTCCGTTGCTAATTTTTTCTGTTTCTGTTGCTTTTTCCGATTTCTGTTAGCAATACGAATGGTTGACGAACAACGCAAAATATGACGTATTGCTGCGCCGCCGTCGACGCTCGAAGTGTCGGTGGGCGAGGACGCCGTTTTCGAGTGTCAGGTGGACGGCTGGCCCGAGCCCGAGGTCGGCTGGACGGTGGACGGTCAGCTGCTGCGGCCGTCGCACGACTTCGTCTTCGACTACGACGGCCAGCGCGCCAGTCTCTCTGTCAAGGACGCGCAGCCGGACGACGCCGGCCTCTACGCCGTCCGAATCAGCAACGAGTACGGCGCCGACAGCGCCGAGTGCCGCCTCACCGTCCGGCCCGACCCCGAGAAGAACCGCGTGGCGCCCGAGTTCCAGCAGAACATCCTCGACGTCGAGTGCGACGAGGGGGACACCGTCCGGTTCAAGACCGTTCTCACAGGTGAGGTCCTTCATTCGTTCGGTGGTCACCCACCAGGTGAACAACTGAGTTAAGCAGAGTCAGGAATGATTTACTTAATTAGTTAATTATGACTTTAATGCACAGCAATTTCACGTGCGTGCTAGTGTACAAGTTTTGCTATTGGTACATAGTAGTGTCTGTGTACGCATTGCAACTAATGTACATACGTATTAACGCTGCATGTTTAAAAATAGGTACCTGTTGTTTATCTTACAGTGAGTGCGTCTTTGTAGTAACACCTTAACACCTACCGTACTATTGATGGTCTATCCTATTACTATTAATGAGAATAAGGATGATTGTTTATGGACAGTCTATTACAATCAATATGAATAACGATGTTCGTTATAACTGTGTCTAGAATTTATTAATAGTGCTTCTACACGAAGTTAGTGGGTCGATACGACCTATAAAGAATTGATTGCCTGGCGGTAATTGATCTGCCTCTTGCATTATAAACACTTTGACACAGAATATGCTTAGTCGGTCGGCGCGTGTGTCTTTTGTCTTAAGTGGCATGACTTCTAATAACAGGCATCATCTTGTTATTGCATATGCAAGAGCACTTTTGACCATTTCAGGCGACCCGATGCCGCCGGTGACCTGGCTGATCAACGGGCAGCCCCTGTCGGAGTCACAGAGGATCAAGATGGTCCAGGAGGACGGCATCTGCCTGCTCATCATCGAGAACGTCACTCGACACTTCGACGGCGACGTCAACGTTCACGCCTCCAACCGACTGGGCGAGGACCAAGTGGGCGCTTGAGCAGTGTTGCGCTTCGCCTGTCGATGGCATACATAGTCTACCCTACCCTGTTTCGCTTCGCAGAGGGCGGCCAAGCTGCGCGTGCGCACCAAGCCGGCGGCGCCCACCTTCGACAAGGCGCTTCGCGACCGCTCGGTGCCGCTGCGCAAGTCCCTCTCTTTCGACCTGATCGTCTCGGGCGACCCCGAGCCCTCGCTGACCTGGCTATTCGACGGCCAGCCACTGGCCGCCGACCTGATCACGGTGACGCCCAAGGACGACGGCGTCTACCACTTGGCGATCGCCGATGCTGACAAGGATAAGCACACGGGCCTGCTGACCTGCGTGGCCGAGAACGCACTGGGCAAGGTCGAGACGTCCGGCTTCATCCACGTGGAGGCCGACGAGGACCAGGCGGTACCAAGCGTGCCCGCGGAAGTAGAAGAGGTCGCGAAGCCTGTGGAAGCAGCAGCAGCTGACCAAGTTGTGCCGGAGCCGCCTGCCTTCGTCAAGACGCTAAAGGATTTGTCCGTCTCCGTCGGAGAGACGGCGCGCTTCGAAGTAGAAGCCGAAGGCACTCCAACGCCGCAGCTGACCTGGTATATCGGCGGCAAAGAAGTGGATTCCTCAATGCCTGGAGTGAAAATCAGCTCAGCGAAAGATGGGGAAAGCGCACTGGAGATCAGTCAGGCTCAACTGTCTCACAGCGGGTCGATAAGGTGCACTGCCAAGAATGACGCTGGTGCTGCGCAAACCGATTCCACACTGACGGTGACGGAGCCGTTGGAAAAGCCTTCGTTCGTCAAGCAGCCAACGAATCAACAAGCAAAGCTGGGAACGAGGAATGTGACCTTTGCAGCAGAGGCTACAGGAAAGCCAATGCCAAGCATCGAGTGGCTGTCGGCGTCGGGGCAACCACTGTCTTCTATACTGAGCGCTTCCGTCGACGAGACACCAGGCTCTTCGAAACTGACCTTCTCTGAAGTTAATCAGCCAGCATTCGCGGAGTACATCTGCAGAGCCACCAACTCGAGCGGCCAGGTGGAGGTCAAGTTCTCTCTGGAGAAGGAACTGGCTAAACCAGAATTCTCAAAGGGGCTCTCAGACGTCGCGGTTGACGACGGTGCGCCATTGGCGCTCGAGGTAGAAACCGCCGGCGATTCGGCACAACAACTGTCCTGGTTCTTGAACGGAAGTCCGGTGGAGGACCTCGGAATAACACCAGTCACTGATGGCGCCAAGAGCCGAATCGAGGCGACGGCGTCGCCGAAGCTGGCAGGTACCTGGAAGGTCGTCGCGCGCAACGACGCCGGCGAGGTCGAATCGACGGCGAAGGTGGCCGTCAAGGAGAAGCCTTCCCCGCCGAAGTTCGAGCGAAGCCCCTCCGATCAAAGCGCCAAGGCGGGAGAAACGGCCGAATTCGTGGCCGTCGTCTCCGGTGTTCCGGCGCCCGACGTTTCTTGGTACTTGAACGGCAACCAGCTCTCGTCTTCCAGCAAGGGAATCAGTCTCTCCAAAAGCGGCCAGGAACACACACTCAAGATTGACACTAACGACGCCCCGTTCGGCGAGATCACATGCATCGCCAAGAACTCGCATGGAACTGCCGAAGCGTCGGCCCATTTGAAACCGTTTGTCGAAGACGAAGCGCCGGCCATTCTGTCAGGACTAACGGACGCCACTTGCTCAGAGGAGGATAGCATTGCCCTGGAGGTTTTGTTTGAAGGAGTCCCAGAACCCACGGTGACCTGGCTATTGGACGGAGAAGAGTTAACGCCGTCAAAAACGCATTCGATCGAGACGACGCCCGGCAAGTCTCGGCTGGTGATTCCATCAGCGCAACTGGAACAAGCAGGAGCCTACACCTGCCAGCTGGAGAATCGCGCCGAAACCACAAGCACGAATGGAAGCCTCATTGTCAACAAGAAGGCGAAGCCGCCAAGGTTTATCGAGCCGCCGAAGGACAAGCAGGTCACCGACGGCGAGAAGGTCAAGATGAGCGCCATCGTCGACGGTGAGCCGACGCCGTCGGTGTCGTGGTCGGTCAACGGCAAAGATCTCGGTCTGTCCGTCGGCCAAGACGGCGTCTACGAGGTGGAGTTCGCCGCCGAAGCTTCTCTTGCCGGCGAGGTCGTCTGCACCGCCGAAAACGCTGCCGGCAAAGTTGAGGCGCGTTCAAAGCTAACTGTGGCGAAGAAACAGAAAGCCCCAGAGTTCACCAAGCCTCTGCAAGACCAGAGCGTCAACGAGGGCGACGAGGTCGCCTTGTCGGTGTCCTTCGATGGCGAGCCCAACCCCACCGTCGAGTGGTTCCTCAACAACGCCAAGATCAAGATGGGCACTCCAGGGGTCAAGGTCGAGATCAAGGGTTCCTCCAGTCAGCTGAGAATCGCCAACGTCAAGCTGGAGGACGCCGGCAGCGTTCAGTGCGCCCTGTCGAACCCCGTGGGCCAGTGTCAGAGTGAGGCCAAGCTGGAGGTCCGTCCCGTCGGCGAGCCTCCGGTTTTCACTCGGCATCTTCTGGACCAGATGGCGCCCGAGAAGGAGACAGTGCAGCTTGAAGCCGAAGTCACGGGCGATCCTCGTCCCACGATCAAGTTCTCGCTGGACGGCCGGCAGCTGCAGGACGGCGTCGACGGCGTCACCATCACCTACGAAGGCACTGTGGCCAAGTTGACAATCGTCTACTGTCGTCTTGACCAGTCGGGCAGGGTCGTCTGCCAAGCCACAAACAAAGTCGGCGAGGCGGAGTCGGCTGCCCAATTGGTGGTCAACAAGCGCAAGCCGCAGCACAAGCCTCAGTTCTTGTCGCCACTGCCCGAGCTGAACCTGAAGGAGGGCGACGAGCTGCTGGCGCGCGTGCTGATCAGCGGCGACCCCGAGCCGCAGGTCAAGTGGTCCATCAACGACAAGATCGTCTGCAAGACGGAGGACGTGGAGATGACGGCCGAGAACGGCGCCTACACGCTGCGCATCGACGGCGCCAGCACCGACATGACGGGGGTGCTCAAGTGCGTCGCCTTCAACAAGATGGGCGAAGCCGTCCAGACCGGGCCCGTGACCGTGATCGCGCCCATCCCCGTGGAGTTCGAGCAGACGCTGTCGGACGCCAGCTGCCGCGAGGGCGACACGCTGAAGCTGAAGGCGGTGCTGCTGGGCGAGCCCACGCCGGATGTCACCTGGTACATCAACGACAAGCGGCTCGAAGAGTCGAGCAACGTGCGCATCCAGAGCGACAAGGGCACCTACACAGTCACCATCAAGGACATCACCATGGACTACGGAGGCACCGTCCTCTGCCGCGCCGTCAACGAGTATGGCGAGGCCAGCTCCTCAGCCAAGCTGGTGGTCCTACCCAGGGGAGAGCCGCCCGACTTCCTCGAGTGGATGAGCAACAAGGCCGTCAGGGAGAACAGCCCCGTCAGCCACAGGGTCGTCTTCACTGGTGAGCAGAGATGACTGGTGGGAGCGTGAGCCTTACAGCTCACGTGCGCGCAGATATGTGTGCGCATTGTACTCTGCATATGTACACAACAGTATTGTATGTACATATGGTGTATGTACATACGCGTATAGATGTGTATACGCAGAAATATGTATCATATGCGTAGCTGATCTTCCAATAGTTATAGGCGCCAATTCTCAGCACCTTGGAGAGAATACTGCTGAAGTCGTGATGGGCGAGTGACAATTTTCGAAGTATCTATGTACGCACATACATCAGCTGTGAAAAGATTCCCGCTGTAATTCGTGTACCTGCATACTTCTCCAGGCTATAGGTATTCTAGGAAAGTTCCCCCCCTAGTGGGGGGTAAGGACAGGTGAATTTGTTCGGGCTGAAGTTGAACAGGCTGTGTATCTCAGATGACTTCTCAGCCTCTAAGCTACACGAACAAATTCAGCGTGCTCTGCTCACACGCACGACGGTTCTCACATAGTCGCAACGCGCAGGCGGGTACGCGCCTCATTCACCACTGACGAAACGCGAGTAGGTGTCTACCACTGCAGCACTCAAACAACGTAACGTATGCAGTAAGCGCAGCGCAACGTGTGCAAGTGCGACGACCTCCACCCCCCCCCCCCCCCACCCCCCCCCCCTCCCCCCCTCACCCACCCACATTCCAACATCAACAGGCGCCGTGCTTCCGTGCACCCACAGACCCACGCGCATAGACAGTGCCATGCCATCACATGCCAACACGATGTATCGAATCGAAGTACTTAGGACTTGGTGCTAATTCAGAGCTGCACTGCTCACTCTGAAGCGACTTTGGCACCCGCAAACAGAGCACGCTGAATTTGTTCGTGTAGCTTAGAGGCTGAGAAGTCATCTGAGATACACAGCCTGTTCAACTTCAGCCCGAACAAATTCACCTGTCCTTACCCCCCACTAGGGGGGGAACTTTCCTAGAATACACTCCCTGTCCATGTCCACGAAGTGGACACCTTCAGCGTTCAGCGGGAGGGGGGGGGGGGGTTGGGGGGGGGGGGGGGGGGGGGTGGCGGAGGGGTTCCTCCTCACGGACAGGTTTGCAGGAGTGGGTACCATTGAGGTCGTGAGCAAAGGGCAGCTCGAATCCAGAAACAAACCACTGGATTTATGTTCTGTGTCCTCGAAAACTCGAAAACCCCACAGGAGGTTGGATGGACAGACAGGTCTGGCCACAGGAGGTTGGATGCACAGACAGGTCTGGCCTCAGGAGGTTGGATGCACAGACAGCTATACGACTATACGAATTTACGATTTTGTCATAACGTCATTCTGTCACCCACCACCCTTCTGGAGTCCACCCACAACACCTCCAATACATATCACCACTCTACAGTTCATTTCGACATTGACTATACGAAATTACGATTTCGTCATAATGTCATTCTGTCACCCACCACCCTTCTAGAGTCCACCCACAACACCTCCAATACATATCACCACTCTACAGTTCATTTTAACATCGACTATACGAATTTACGATTTCGTCATAATGTTATACTGTACAGGATCTGACCTTTGTACATCCATATCTCAAGAACCATACAACCTGGAAAGAGGAAATGTTTTACACATTTGTTCACCCATTGACTGGGCATGACCGGCACCACAACAAGATGGCGCTCCAGCGAGCCGCACGATAACAAATCCGGGCCGCTCCGCCGAGCCCCGGGTCCACGCCCAACGGACTTTTGCCACCTTGTGCAAACGTCAGACAAAACTGAAATGTTTACACTTTTTATTACTCCATAGTGTAACTTTCGGGGAGAACCACTTCGATCTGGCGCCCAACACGCACCACACGAGAGCTCGGCCGTCGCGGCAGCGCCCACCTCGGACTTTTGCCACCTTGTATCTTTTTATAAACGTCATAGAAAGTATGGCAATGTTTTACACTTTCGCACTTTACTCCATAGCGAGGGGGAGAGCGTTCGGCTTGGCGCGCCCAGACGACACGTGTCTCGGCCGCTTGAACTGAGTAGCATCTCAAGTCAAATAGGCACCTTTGCCACCTTGTAGTTCGTTTCCCCACCCCAAACGTCACGCAACGTTTCTTACACTTCTATTACTCTCTATCGGGGGTTGCGCCCCACATGCCAGTAGAGCTCGGCCCCCGCGTGCTCGAGCCGAGCCCCGGGATTTGACGCGCCCAACCGGAATTTTTTGCCACCTTGAAAATTTCGCGTCCCGCCAAAACCATAGAAAGATGGGAATGTTTACACTTTCGATTACCCCCACAGAGCACTTCGATTGGCGCGCCACATGACACCAGTAAGTACGGCGCCGCTTGAGTGGGACTGCAGCCGAGGCCAATTCTCGCTTTGCAACCAACCCCGCATCCTCCCTCCGAGATTTCAAAATTATAAAAGACTGCTCTAAATTTGGCTATTCTAACCGAGTCTTTAACCATTGCTCTAACTTTTACCATTCGCGAGAGAACGATTGAAACCTGACAGTGTGATGAGATTTATGAATTTTCAGTGGCTTTTTTGTTTAGAGGTCGGAAATGAACAACCGACTTGCCTTTAGCACAATACTTCTTTTTATGATGAACATTTATGGCCTAAATTTCTAGCCCAGTCGGTTAAGCTCACCCATATAGACGTAGACCTAACCTCTTACCCCGCCTTCCGGCTAATCGGAGCGCTCTACGCGCTCAACCCGATGTACTTCTACGTGTACAGTTCCTGCAGATGGGTGTTCATTTTTGTACTTGTTATGTAAGATACTCCAATTTTCACTATAAATCTCGGCAGGTGACCTAGTGCGCGGACGTGGTACATCAACAAATAAGGTACGAGATGCCCACGTTCGAGACGCAGGGCAACGCGTGGCACCTGAAGATCGAACACGGCGAGACCCATTTGCAAGGCGGAGAGCGACGCCGCGAACTCCTCCTGCACGGCCAACATGTACCGACCGGCTGGGAGTCGGAGCTTCAAGAGAACGGGGCGGCGCGCCGCGACCATTATTCAATTCTCAGGTGGACGTCGAATGAGCGACGAGGGGACGGTCGCCGAGGGAGCAAGACGTCGCACTACACTGACCGCAACCTCAGTCTGGACGAGCAACCACCGGAAGTGTGCACCAAAGTTAAAGCGCATGTTTAAGCATAGTGTAAGTTACCGAACCGAGTGGATTACTACCATTGAACAGGAGAACGGGCACCGGTAATTGTGGCGCCCAAAATTATGAAGAGGCGGGATGCTAAGGTGCGCGAAGGCCAGGCCGATATTCGAGCGCGCCTCCCCGAGAGCAGGGGCGTCTGTTGCAACGGGGACCGCACCCCGAGACCCATGTGCCTGCAAATGCCTTATGCACGGTAGCGCCTTACTGCAGGATTGGCGCAGGCTCAAACGAGTTGATCGCACACATCCCGCGATATGACCGGACGACGACCCAGCTGATATCAGTGTCGGCGAGAAGTAGGGCAAGGAGCACCTGCCAACTCCGCTCCAAGCGGAGGTGTTCTGCGGGAATGAGCTTGGAAGTAGAAGTTGCACGCCATCACAAAGAAATTACAGAGTACATACATTGGATGGGCACATATACGGAACTTTGTAAGTACCTATGTACGTACGATTTGGGGCATAATGTGGCAGTGGGCTTTTCGTTAACACGTAGATAAGTGCGCGTGATTTTTTGATACGTATAATAATAGAATATTTTTCGCCCGCCTGAGGGCGGGCGAAAAAATATTCTATTATTATACGTATTGGGAATCACGCGCAGCTATGTACATCTAAAAAATAGCCCACTGCACATTATGCAGCACATCGTACGTACATAGGTACTTACAAACCGTGTGTGTGCATCCAATGTATGTACTCCTGTAGGTAGTACTTTGTGATGGTGTGCAACTTTCTACCTTCCAGCTCGAGTTGCGCAGAACACTCCGCTTCTCCGACGGAGTTGGAGACGACGCAGGTGTACTTGCCGACGTCTTCCTCGCCGACGCTGTCGATACCAGCTGGTGGTGGAGGTTGCCGTCGGTCGTGTGGCTCTGACGCGGACGGCGACAATTACCTCCTGCCGTCTTTGAGCCTGCGAATTGAGTGTAAGCACTACCGTGCATAGGCATTTGCAGGCACATAGTCTTGAGTAAGTACCATTTGAACAGACGCCCTTGCTCTCGGGGACGACAACTCGAAGATGGCCTGGTGGCCTTCGCGCACCTTGGCGTCGCGAATCTTCGTTATGAATTTGGGCGCCATACCGGCGTCGGGGTGCGGACATCTCCTGTTCAATGGTAGTAATCACTCGGTTCGGTAAAATCTACTCACAGTGCAGTGCTAAACATGCGCTTGACTGCACACTTCCGGTAGTCCTCGTCCAGACTGAGGTTGGCGTCGGTGTCGTCGACGTCCATCTCCTCGGCGACCCGCTTCCTCGTCGCCTCATCTCGACGTCGCTAAAAAAATTGAATAATGGTCGCGGCGCGGAGAGCCGTCTGCGGTGAAGTCCGACTCCCACCGGTCAGCAGGTGCATGTTGGCCGTGAACCTCGCCGCGTCGTCTCCGCCTTGCAAAGATCTCGCCGGCTCTTGCGGAAGTGTTCGATCTCAGGGTGCAACGTTGCCCTGCGTCTCGACGTTACGCCCGCCGTCTCAGACGATACCTCCTTGTTGTTGATGTACCACGTCAGCACTGCGTGGGGTCGCCTGCGAGAGTATGGGAAATTGGAGTACTGCTGTGACATACAAAAAATGAACGCTATCTGCAGGAATGAAATAAGTACATCGGGTTAGCGCGTAAGCGCCACCCAATTGTTGGCCGGAGGAGTGCCCGGGGACTATAGGTTAGACTACGTCATATAGGTAGACTTAACCGACTGGGCTGAAATTTTCACCAAAGATGTTCATAGTAAAAAGAAGTATTGTGCTAAAATTTCAGCCAAATCGGTTGAGTGGTTCCCGAATATAAACAAAAACTCTCAAACGTCATAAAAAGATGGAATGTTTTACACTTTTGATCACTCCATAGTGTGCTTTGGGGGAGCACTTCGCTTGGCGCTCCAGCGTGCACCAGTAGAGTTCGGCCGTCTTGAGCCGAGCCCCGGGTCCATGCCCAACCGGACTTTTGCCACCTTGTATCTTTTTACTCAAACGTCATAGAAAGATGGAATGTTTTACACTTTTGATCACTCCATAGTGTACTTTGGGGGAGCACTTCGATTGGCGCCCCAGCATGCACCAGTAGAGCTCGGCCGTCTTGAGCCGAGCCCCGGATCCATGCCCAACCGGACTTTTGCCACCTTGTATCGTTTTACTCAAACGTCATAGAAAGATGGAATGTTTTACACTTTTGATTACTCTATAGTGTACTTTGGGGGAGCACTTCGATTGGCGCCCCAGCATGCACCAGTAGAGCTCGGCCGTCTTGAGTGGGACTTAGCCAAAATTTCGGCCAATTTTTTTATTGGGCCCCACGGCCGCAATACTCAACCGATCTGCGAGATTTTTTAACATAATAAATGCGGTTGATAGGCTAATCTAACGAGTCATAAACCATCGCTCTAGCTTCTACCATTCGCGAGAACGAGGCTGAAAACCTGACAGTGTGATGAAGATTGATGAATTTTTTGAGAGTTTTTGTTTAATATCTCGGGAACCACTCAACCGATTTGGCTGAAATTTTAGCACAATACTTCTTTTTACTATGAACATCTTTGGTGAAAATTTCAGCCCGGTCGGTTAAGTCTACCTATATGACGTAGTACTAACCTATAGTCCCCGGGGGCGCACTGGCCTCCGGCCGAACAAATTGGGTTGAGCGCTTACGCGCTCAACCCGATGTACTTTATGTACAGTTCCTGCAGATGGGTGTTCATCTTTGTATGTTATGTAAGCAGTACTCCAATTTCCCATAACTCCCGCAGGCGACCCCACGCCAGTGCTGACGTGGTACATCAACAACAAGGAGGTATCGTCTGAGACGGCGGGCGTCAACGTCGAGACGCAGGGCAACGTGTGCACCCTGAAGATCGAACACTTCCGCGACGAGGAGCACACGGGCGAGATCATTTGCAAGGCGGAGAACGACGCCGGCGAGGTCTCCTGCACGGCCAACATGCACCTGCTGACCGGTGGGAGTCGGAACTTCACCGCAGACGGCTGCTGCCGCGCCGCGACCATTATTCAATTTTTTTAGGCGACGTCGAGATGAGCGACGAGGAAGCGGTCGCCGAGGAGATGGACGTCGACGACACCGACGCCAACCTCAGTCTGGACGAGGAACTACCGGAAGTGTGCAGGAGTTAAAGCGCATGTTTAGCACTGCACTGTGAGTAGATCTTACCGAACCGAGTGATTACTACCATTGAACAGGAGATGATCCGCACCCCGACGCCGGTGATGGCGCCCAAATTCATCACGAAGATTCGCGACGCCAAGGTGCGCGAAGGCCACCAGGCCATCTTCGAGTGTGTCGTCCCCGAGAGCAAGGGCGTCTGTTGCAAATGGTACTGTACTCAAGACTATGTGCCTGCAAATGCCTATGCACGGTAGTGCTTACACTGCACAATTGGCGCAGGCTCAAAGACGGCAAGGAGGTGGAGTTGATCGCACGCATCCGCGTCAAGAGCCACACGACCGACGGCAACCTCCACCACCAGCTGGTGATCGACAGCGTCGGCGAGGAAGACGTCGGCAAGTACACCTGCGTCGTCTCCAACTCCGTCGGAGAAGCGGAGTGTTCTGCGCAACTCGAGCTGGAAGGTAGAAGTTGCACACCATCACAAAGTACTACCTACAGAGTACATACATTGGATGCACACACACGGTTTGTAAGTACCTATGTACGTACGATGTGCTGCATAATGTGCAGTGGGCTATTCTTTAGATGTACATAGCTGCGCGTGATTCCCAATACGTATAATAATAGAATATTTTTTCGCCCGCCCTCAGGCGGGCGACACCATACGAGAGCTCGGCGTGCGTGCGTGCGTGCGTCCGTCCGTCCGTGCGTCCGTCCGTCACGCTCTCAGATCTCGGCGTTGGAAAGTCGTAGAGAGACGATCTTGGGCTCTATGGATAGGTCTCGACTCACTGATCATTAGTCATAATGGGTGTCGAGACTCAAAAATTTGAATTTCTCGAGTTACAGTAACCCGAAGGTCCAAAACGCAAAGCGGCTCTAACTCGCTCGTCTTACGTCGTAGAGCGGCGGTCGGCACGTCAGGTGAAAGCTCTCGACGTGCTCTTTCATGCGGCTACAAAGGTTTGTTCAATTACGCAAACACGCACCGCTGAAAACGCCATTCTTGGCATTTTGACGTCAAAATCGCTCTAAGGCGCTCAACTTGCGTCGTAGAGAGACGATCTTGAGCTTTTTGGATAGCTCCCGACTCACTGATCATTTGTTCTCCCATTGGTCGGCAATCAAAAGTTTGAATTTCGCGAGTTACAGTAACTCGAACGTGCAAAAACACAATACGGCCCTAACTCGCTCGTCTTACGTCGTAGAGCGGCAATCGACACGGCAGGTGAAAGCTCTCGACGTGTTCTTTCATGCGGCTGCAAAAGTTTGTTCAATTACGCAAACACGCACCGCGGAAAACGCCATTCTCGGGATTTGACGCTAAGATCGCTCTAACTCGCTCAACTTGCGTCGTAGAGAGACGATCTCGAGCTTATCGGATAGCTCTCGACGCAATGATTATTTGTTCTCCCATCGGTCGAAACTCAAAAGTTTGAATTTCGCGAGTTACAATAACTCGAATGTGCAAAAGCGCAAAACGGCTCTAAATCGCTCGTCTTACGTCGTAGAGTGGCATTCGGCACGTCAGGTGAAAGCTCTCGGCGTGGTCTTTCATGCGGCAGCAGCAATTTTTTAATTACGCAAACACGCACCGCAGAAAGCGCCATTCTCGAGATTTTAACACTAAGATCGCTCTTTGCTACATGCAGAAGTGCTACACGGTTTGATTGCTCGTAGTGCGCTCTTTTGTGCTCTGTCAATTGCTTGCCAAAGCTTTTACAAGTTTCTGTCACTTTTTTAAAAGCGTTGCTTGAAAGAGGGATGTTCTTGCTCTAAAAGCCAAATCGCGGGCGAAATTAATATTGCTATGCAATACTCTCTTGCGAAGCGGGGGCTCATGAAGCGGAGCATGCGGGCGATGAACTCTCGCACTCTCTGCAGAAAGAATGCAACTCTTTGCAATGTCAGTCAGAATGCAAACTCAACTTTTTAATACCAGAGCTTGTTTGTTTGTATACAGCAGGTGTGTAGGTAGGTAGGCATGCTAAGTATTTTGCATTCAACTCATTTATATATGGAAAATCGAGTAATTCTCTCATGTTTGTAATTTAGACCGTAGGTGCTAACAGGCTAATAAACACAGTTTTTCGCGTGCATGTCCTACATACATACATAACACGATGTAGAAATCAGGTTTTACTTAAATACACGTGAACCTCTTGTATTAAGCACGTAGCGTGTTGGAATCGATCTTTGCAGAGGACGAGACGAAGGGGGGCGCCGAGGTGCTGCTGAAGCCCAGGTTCGCGACGCCCATCGTCAGCGCCTCCATTCACGTGGGCGACACTGCGCACTTTGAGACGGTGGTGGAGGGTCAGCCGCCGCCCGAAGTCCAGTGGTTCTTGAACGGTCGGCAGCTGCTAGAGACCGCAGAGGAGTCCATCGAGCTCGTCTCCTCCGAAGGAGGCGTCTTCGCCCTGAAGGTCCGCGACGCCCAGTTGGCGCACGCCGGTACTGTCAAATGCGTGGCGGTGAACGCAGCCGGCGCAACCGACTGCAGCGCCCAGCTGACTGTCACGGGTGAGCGCTGCGAGAAGCGTCCACCGTCCGAATATCCCCCGCCCCACCCCACTAGCAGGCTAACGCTTATGCATTGTGTAACGTCATTCTTGACATAAAATTTGTTCGCACAAGCGAATATATGTACTTGGACATGTGCAGTTTTGCAATCTTGCATCGGCTAAAGACTCCCCCCCCCCCCCGTCCCCCACGCCCAATCGCCAACACCAAATCAGTGCCTCCTCCAGAGGTGCCAAGGACCAAGTATTAGCGTTTAGGGCACTGCACACAGGTACGCATGCAAAATTTTACAACATACCGGTACTAGTAATTGGATAAAATGCTTGCAGCGCCCGAACAAGCTCCCTACTTGGTGAAGGAGCTGCAGGAGGTCGCCGTCGACTTGGGCGAGACGGCCGTGTTCGAGTGCGTCTCGGCAGGCACGCCGTCTCCGAGCGTCTCCTGGCTCAAGGACGGAGTGAAGCTGACGGCGGAGAGCGGCAAGGTCGCCATTGAGTCTCTGGCGGACGGGACGCAGCGCCTCAAGATCCAGTCGGCCCAGAAGATCGACGCCACCGAGTACTCCTGCATTGTGGAGAACAAGGTCGGCCTGGCGCAGACGGTGGCGCCGCTCAAGGTGCGCTTCGCGCCCGTCTTCGAGAAACTGCTTGAGGAGCAGGCCGTGGAGGAGAGCGATCAAGTCGTCTTCGAGTGCGTCGTCAGCGCCGAACCGGAACCTGAGATTCTCTGGCTGAAGGACGGGAAGCCTGTCGAGCCAATGGGAATGGGAATGGCGACTGAGAAGCTGGCCAACGGCAGGCATAGACTGAAAATCCAGAAGGCCGCCGCGGAGCACCAAGGCTCCTTCAAATGCGAAGCAAAGAACGTCGTCGGCAAAGCTGACACGCAAGCGAACCTTGAAGTGAAGTACGCCAAGCAAGAGGAAGTCCCAGAAGGTCACGCTCCAGTCTTTACGGAAGAACTGAACAAGTGCCAAGTGGAAGTTGGCGAAGCGGCCCAACTGACTTGCGCCGTAGACGCCGAGCCAAAGCCAGAGGTGTTGTGGTTCAAGGGCGACGCCAAGGTCGTCCCAGATGGAAAGCACGTTGTGATCGAAGAACTGGCGAGCGGTCAGCAGAAGCTCACCATTGACAAGGTCACATCTGAAGACGTCGGCAACTACAGATGCGAGGCGGCCAATCCACTCGGCAAAGCGGACACCGCAGGGGAGCTGGTATTGAAGTTCGCAGAGCAGAAAACGGAAGAGGTTCCAGCTGGATCGGCGCCCGTCTTCACACAGGAGCTGGAGAGGCGCCACGCAGAGGAAGGGGAAGCAGTGGAGTTCAAGTGCGCGGTGGAAGCGACGCCGAAACCCGAGATCCATTGGTACAAAGGGGACGAGCGACTGGAGCCGCGTCATCCTCACGTGGTCACCGATGAACTGGCTGACGGAACGCTGAAGTTGAAGATCGACAAGGCCACAATGGAGGACGCTGGGAAGTATCGCTGCGAAGCTGTAAACCCCATGGGATCCTCGGCTACCGCCGCCGAACTAGAAGTCAAGTACGCCAAGCAAGAAGAGATCGTTGAACAGACCGCACCAACTTTCACTGAAGAGTTGAACAAGTGCCAGGTCGAAGTTGGCGAAACTGCAGAACTGCACTGCGCCGTTACAGCGAAACCCAAGCCCGAAATCCACTGGTACAAAGACGACAAGCCTGTCATCCCGGATGGAAGTCGCATGGTCACAGAGGAACTCGACGACGGCACTTTGAAGCTGAAAATCGACAAGGCCACAGTTGAAGACGCGGGCAGTTATCGTTGTGAAGCTATCAACCCAATTGGTTCTGCCAAGACGGCTGCTTCACTGGACGTCAAGTATGCAAAGCAGGAAGAGATAGTGGATCAGACCGCTCCCACGTTCACAGAAGAGCTCAACAAGTGCCAGGTCGAAGTTGGAGAAACTGCTGAACTCCACTGCGCCGTTACAGCAAAGCCCAAACCTGAAATCCACTGGTACAAAGACGACAAGCCGGTCGTCCCAGACGGAAGCCACATGGTTACAGAGGAACTTGACGACGGCACCCTGAAGCTGAAAATCGACAAAGCCACGATTGAAGACGCCGGCAGTTATCGCTGCGAAGCTGTGAATCCCATTGGTTCTGCTAACACGGCAGCTCCACTGGACGTCAAGTATGCCAAACAGGAAGAGGTCGTCGATCAGATTGCGCCGACCTTCACGGAAGAGCTCAACAAGTGCCAGGTGGAAGTCGGTGAGACGGCCGAGCTCCACTGCGCCGTCAAGGCGAAGCCCAAGCCCGAAATCCACTGGTACAAAGACGACAAGCCTGTCGTCCCGGACGGAAGCCACGTGGTCGCCGAAGAGCTGGACGACGGCACGCTCAAGTTGACCGTCATGAACGCTACCACCGAAGATCTCGGCCACTACCGCTGCGAGGCCAAGAACGTCGCCGGCAAGGCCGACACCGAAGCGGAACTGGAGCTCAAATACGCCTCCAAAGACGAGGAGGTCGTGTTGACGGGCCGAGCGCCAGAGTTCACCAAGCCCCTGGATTACTGTCAAGTGACCGTGGGAGAGGAAGCGGCCCTGGTGTGCGAGGTGAAGGCGGAGCCGGCGCCCAAGATCCAGTGGTTCAAAGACGACCAGCCAGTGTCTCCTGACGGCCGGCACATTCGGGTCGAGAGCACCGAAGGCGGCCTGGAGAAGCTGGTCATCGACTGCGTCCGCGCCGAGGACGTCGGCCGCTACCGCTGCGAGGCGGTCAACCCTGTTGGGCAGGCGGAGACGCAGGCGCAACTGGAGATCAAGTACGCCGAACAAGGCGTCTTGGAGGAGGAGAAGATGGACACCACTGAGGAATTGGGCCACGGTTCGTTGCGCTTGATTATTACATATGTATCTGATATGTATTACAGTTGCTGAGCCGCTTGTGAACGCTTCAGAGATGGGTGAGCCCATGGCGGTCGAAGTAATGAACGCCGCTCCGGAGTTCGTCAAGGTGCTCCACTCTGTGGACATTTCCGAGGGCGAGACTGCCGTCTTCGAGTGCCAGGTGGTCGGCTCGCCCGACCCGAAGATCAAGTGGTACCGGGACGGCGTCGCGCTCCAGTCGGGCGCTGGCGGCGTCAAGATCGAGAATCTGGCGGACGGCGTGCAGCGCCTGACGGTCGTCGACGCCAAGAAGACGGACTCTGCCGAGTTCCGCTGCGAGGCGACCAACGACGCCGGCTCTGCCTGGTCTGAAGCGCCGCTGACGGTCGCCAGCGAGCTGCCGTCCAACCTAAAGGCGGCCGACTTCGCCGAGCCGCTGCACGCGGTCAGCGTGGAGGAGGGCGAGAAGGCCGTCATCGAAGGCAAGGTGGTGGGAGAGCCGGCGCCACAGATCGCCTGGTTCAAGGACGGCGCCGAGCTTAGACCCGACGAGAACGTCAAAGTGGAGAGTCTGCCGGACGGGACGCAGCGCCTCACGCTCCAAGAGAGCAAGCTCGACGACGCGGCCGTCTACACCTGCAAGGCGGTCAACGATGTTGGAGAGGCCAGCTCGGACGCGACGCTGACAGTGACTGGTCGGTCTTTAGAACTTTGCCAGCTTTGCAAATATGCCTACAGTCTTAGATGATTGGTCAAAGGGAGATTTCGCAAAGTTCTAAACATATATCTTGCTAAACAATTGTTATATGAAACCAACACAGCTTGTGGCGAACACTGACGCAGTTAGCCTCATTAATGGTAATTTAGTTATCATGATAATAGGTACCCTATGTATGACAGAAAATGTCGAAGTTTCGAATTGTTGACATTCTTGCCGAAACTGAGTTCAACGTACATATTTCAAGCCGTGGAAACCCCATGCACTATCTTGTTTAAAGTAACAGTATCTAATTTTACTTTAATTCGACAATTAAAAGCTCGAAGTAATCTTGGGCAGTCGCTGCAGAGCCGGTGGAGATACCGGTCGTGATCGACGACAAGCGGCCGGAGTTCATTCGCGAGCTGACGGTCGTGGGCGAAGGGCTGCAGCGCGTCGACGGCGAGCGCACGGTGCTCGAGTGCTGCGTGGCCGGCCTACCGACGCCCGCCATCAAGTGGTACCGGGACGGGATGGAGCTGAAGGCTTCAGAGGTCGAGAAACTGGGCATCACCATCGAGTCGAGCGTGGACGGGACGCAGACGCTGACGATCGGACGCGCTTCGGTCGACGACGTGGGCAGCTACCGCTGCGAAGCGTCCAACCGCGCCGGCACCGCCTGGTCGGACACGACGCTTCTCGTGGAACGTGAGCGACCGACGTGCAGTAGTCGGCTGCATCTTGACGAAGCTTCTATTAAACGTCCAATTGTTTATTCTAGGCCCAGAGCCCCCGATTGAGATCGTTGGGCCGCAATTCACAGAACCGCTGAAGTCAATCGAAGCGCAAGAAGGCGAACAGGCGGCTCTGGAAACCAAAGTGGAAGGGTCGCCCAAACCTCTAGTGAAGTGGTACAGAAACGGTGCAGAGATTCTGCCTGACAACGGAGCGAAAACCGAAGCGCTTGAGGACGGAACGCACCGACTTGTGTTCCCCAAAGCTCGGGCGATCGATGACGGCGACTACACCTGCAAGGCTTTCAACGAGGGCGGCGAAGCCTCTTGCCAGGGAAAACTAACTGTGCACGGTTCGTGGCAGTGAGTACCCATTATGCCAATCGCACAATGGCTAACGACCTTTCGCTTCTTCCAGAGTCGCCGCCGGAGCCCATACCTGTGGAAGTGCTGGAGGACAAGCCGCCCGAGTTCGTGCGCCAGCTCAGAGTGATGGGGGAAGGTCATCGAGTCGACGGCGACCGCGTCACCCTCGAGTGCTGCGTGGTGGGCACCCCGAAGCCTACCATCCACTGGTACAAGGACGGCGTCCAGTTGTCGGCCAAGGCGCTCGCCTCCTCGGGCCTCAGCGTCTCCGAGAAGGAAGACGGGACGCAGACGTTGGTCGTGGGACGCGCTTCGAAGGCCGACGTCGGCGAGTACCGCTGTGAGGCCGTCAATCGCGCCGGCACCGCCTGGACGGACACCACGCTGACGTTGATGATCGGTGGGTCGGCCGGCGCTGTCTGTCAACGTTGATTCAATCGTATTGAATTTACTAAAAATCTATTCAAAAGTAATTGCTTTCTTTTCAGAGGAAGAGGAAAACGCACCGGAGTTTCTAACAGACTTGGAGCGATGCACGGTGGACGAGGGTCAGCCCATCGAACTGAAGTGCACGTTGGCCCCAAGCACCACACCTCCTCAGGTTTTAAGATATCGATTAATAAAGGAGTTACATCAATTGTGCTAGCTTTAAGCAAATTAGAGTAAACAAATTGAAGAGTATTGAATTAAACACAAATGTCAATCAATTCCAAACTAAATAAATAATTGAAATTCTAATTAAACTAAATTTAATTAAATTGAATTCGATTAAATTAAATTGAATTAATATTAAATTAAATTAAATTGAATTAATATTAAATTAAATTTAATTAATATTAAATTAAATTAAATTAAATTAAATGAAAGTTAATCAAATTAAATTAAATTAAATTAAATTAAATTAAATTAAATTAAATTAAATTAAATTAAATTAAATTAAATTAAATTAAATTAAAAGATAGATGAAATTCAATTAGCTGAAAATAAACTGAAATTAAGCTGAAATTAGACTAAAATAAATATTAAATAATTATGAAATTAAGCTGAAATTGAACTGAAATTAAAACAAAGTAGAATGAGCCAATTTAGACTACATAACAAGCTTAGAGTAAAAACTGGGTACCCGATGATGGTTGATTGGCATTGTATAGTGTGTCGTGCATTTGAGGAGTATATTCCATAGAGTGTCAGAATAGTCAGTTGAGCATTTCTTCGGGGAGTATCGCCGCAGTTACAAACCTCGAGTTTCCAGAGAAAGTTTGTGCCATTGTTGGGCAATCGATGCCTGTAAGGCGCATTGGTGGGTACTGATCCATAAATGGATCAGGAATGTTCGCCGCAGGTTCACTTTGGAATAAAGAGGGTCTAAATGGGACGACGCCCTTTTCTTTTGGGTCACAAATGCGAACGGTTACGGTACCGTTGCTGTAGATTGCAGAACGGCACAGTGAACAGAATCGTCACGTTTCGTCTTCGATTGAATAGGTGGCAAACACACACGTTGCCGGACACATCCATGGAAATATATTGCTAAGTTTTAGCATTTGAAATTGCCGAAGTCTGCCATGTTTGAAAAAAAACCTTAAAAATATCCCTAATTTCGTGAATTCTAAAATCTGAAACTGATGCCTAATTACTTGACATACTACGCCCGATTCATCCACGCAAAGATATTTTGAATTTCAAGTTGTTTGAAATTGCCGAAATTTGGCAATTTTGAAAAAACCTTAAAAATATCCCTAAATTCGTTAATTATAAAATATAGAACTATCTGCTAAATAGTTGGCAGACTATGCCCGACACAACCATGCAAAGTCATTCTGAAATTCAAGCTATTCGAAATAGTTGAAATTTGGGAATTTTAGCTATTTGCTAAATACTTGGCTGACTATGCTCGATACATCCGTGCAAAGAAGTTTTGAAATTTAAGCTGTTTGAATTTGTCGAAATTTGGGAATTTTGACAAAACCATTAAAAATAACCATAATTTCGTTAATTATAAAATCTGAAACTATTTGATAAATACTTGGTAGACTATGCTCGATACATCCGTGCAAAGAAGTTTTGAAATTTAAGCTGTTTGAATTTGTCGAAATTTGGGAATTCTGACAAAACACTTGAAAATATCCCTAATTTTGTTAATTATAAAATCTGAAACTATTTGATAAACACTTGGCAGACTATGCTCGACACATCCGTGAAAAGAAATTTTGAAATTGAAGCTGTTTGAAATTGTCGAAATTTGGGGGTTTTGACAAAATCCTTAAAAATATCACTAATTTCGTTAATTATATTCGCTGAAACTATTTGCTAAATACTTGGCAGATTATGCTCGATATATCCATGCAAAGAAGTTTTGAAATTTAAGCTGTTTGAAATTGTCGAAATTTGATAATTTTGACAAAAACCTTGAAAATATCCCTAATTGCGTGAATTCCAAAATCCGAAACTATGTCACAAATTCATCGCGTAGTATACCCTTTCCATTTCAGCAAAAACTTTGTCGATACGACTTGTAAATAAAAGTGTCATTTTTGACATTTTTATATTTTAATTGTAAATATCTCGAAATATGGAAATTAGCAACAGAAACGGACAACGGCACGTTACTCAGCACATTCGACTCCATTGGGTGGCACCAACCGTCATGTCTAGTTATTCCGCACCCACACACACACACACACACACACACACACACACACACACACAGACATTAGCGTCCGTATATATACTCGCCGCCCTGGGGGGCGGCGAAAAAACCAAATCAGCTTATACCAAATTAAACTAAATTAAAGAATTAAATTGAAAGATAAGATTAAATTGAAAATTAAATTAAATTAGATTAATTAAACTTAATTACATCGAATTAAATTAAGTAAAATTAAATTAAATTAATTTAATTTAAACTGAATTAAGTTAAGTTAAGTTAAGTTAATTTAAGTTAACATAAGTTACATTAAGCTAAATAAACCTTAATCAAACTTGCACCTAAGTAAATAGACATTAGACTGAACTACCTTAAATCAAGTCAAGTGAGTTAAGTCAAGCTTAGCTAGACTTAGATTTGCCCGGCCAGATCAAATCGATTACACCAAACGAAGCCAAACTATGTACCTATTGCAGTGCCAGTCAAACGCGAATCAAGCAAATCAAATCGCAATCTCCAGGTGACATGGACGCGAGACGGCCAGCCGTTGAAGAGCGGCGAAGACGGCGTCACAATCGAGTCGCTGCCGGACGGGACGCAGCGTCTGCTGATACCCAAGTCGAAGGGCGAACACCAAGGGAACTACAAGTGCGAAGCGGTCAACCCGGCCGGAAGCGCCAACAGCAAGGCGCCCGTCACTGTCAATGGTTGGTGAATGGCGATCTCAAAGCTGGAGCTGTGGCAGCATACGCCGCTGTCGCGCAAGATAATTACGAGTTATGTAGGGTCGCCGGCTTAGACTTGATTAACGTCATGGTACAAAGCTACATAAGGTTAGGCATAGAATTTCGACACTACATGATGTGTGCAATAATCTTGGTTTGGTGGTCACCTTTGGGCGTCATCCCTCGAATTGTGTCCGACGAACTCCTAAGAGCAAGCCACTACTCAAACTTCAGTCACGGAGCCGGGCGAGGAGCGACCGGTGTTCAAGCGGGGTCTGACGGACCAGAACGTGACCAGGGGCGCTGCCGTCGTCCTTGAAGTCGAGATCGAGGGTAAGCCGAAGAGCGTCAAGTTCTACCGGGGGCAGGACGAGCTGTCGCCGGCCAAGGACAAGCGCGTCCGGCTGGAGAAGCAGGAGGACAAGGGCGTCTACAGGCTGATCCTGGAGGACGCAGGCCTGGGCGACTCGGGCCCCATCAAGTGCGTCGCCGAGAACGACGGCGGCAGCGCCGAGTCGAACGCCGCTCTTTCGGTGGAAGGTACCGTAAAGTGTTCAATATCGGACGTCGTTCTCACAACATTTCTTCACCCAAATGTCGAACATATTATGTAAAACTGTCTTCACCAGACGTGGAGCAAGAGCCGATCATCATTCTGGGCGGTCTGGAAGACCAGACGGTTGAGGAGGGCGGAGAGTGCGCCTTCGAAGCCACTACGGCGCACAAGCTGCCGCGCGTGGTCAAGTGGTACCACAACGGGCGCGAGATCCGCCCCAGCGACGAGCGCAGACGGGCGCACCGTCCCGACGACACCTCCTGTCGCCTGGTGGTCAGCAAGGCGGACAGCGAGGACGCGGGCGACTACAAGGTCTGGATGTGCCACGACGACTCGGGGAAGCACGCCGCCTTCTCTGAAGCGAAGCTGAAGGTGCTGGAACCGGCGCTCAAGATCAAGAAGGGACTGGAGGACCAACAGCTTCAGGAAGGCATGCCTCTCCAGCTCGCAATTGAAGTGTCCGGCCGACCGAGGCAGATCAAATGGTGCCTGCCCTCAGCTTCTCTCTCTCTCTCTCTCTCTCTCTCTCTCTCTCCCTTTCTCTCTGCCTGTGGCTGACTCACAGTCCATCCCAATCCAGGTACCGCAACGGCCAGGAGTTGACGCCGCAGAAGGACGACGTCAAGGTGGCCTCGTATCCGGAAAGCGGCCACTACACCCTCTCCATTCCAATCAGCAAAGCGGAAGACGCCGGCCAGTACAAAGTGGAGCTCGCCAACGACACCAACGACGTCTTTTCGGAAGCCACCATTCAGATACAGCGTGAGATATCTTTAGGTACATAGAATGTCGCAATTTTATGTAGTCTGCAAATGCTTTTCACATTGCTTCTAGCAAAACCGGCGGCCGAACCTGAGGATAAGTACACTTCGGCCAGAATCGTCGTCCCTCTTACCGACCAAACCGTTCCCGAAGAGGACGCCTTGAATCTGCGCTGCAAAGTGGACGGCCTGCCCTTCCCAGATGTCGTCTGGTGATCGGAGCACTGAAGCACTTCCATTTCCATGTGCATCATCAATACAAGCGCTCACTTCAGGAAGAAGGACGGCCAGCCACTGACGGACGATCCCGGATTCAGAGGCTCCATTCGAGTGCTTCCCGATGGCATGTGCGTCCTGCGTCTGCCCGACGTCAAGGCGACAGACGCCGGCAACTACAGCTGCGAGGCGTCCAATCCGCACGGCTCGGCTAGCACCCAGGCGGCTGTCACAGTCGTGCCACCCACGGGGCCGACGACTGACATGTCGCCTGCGAAGTTCATCGTTCCCTTGTCGTCGGCGTCGACGACTGAAGGCAAGACCGTCTCCTTCACCATCAAAGTGCGCGGCAAGCCCCCGCCGACGCTGACATGGTGCGGCGACTTTTTGAAGCGGCATATGCATATTGTTAATGTTAATGTTAAGTAATATGCATGTAGCGATACTATGCCAAATGTCTATGCGCAGTCCAGGCTGAAGGATGGAGCTCCTCTGGACTCTCAGTGGAAGCTCGAAGACATGGGCGACGGCAAGTGGAAGGCGACCATTGAGAATTGCGCAATCGCCGACGCCGGACAGCTCGAGTGCGTCGCGTCGAATGCCGCCGGAAAGGACCGCTGCTCTGCTCAACTGACCGTTCTACGTCGGTGGCACTCGAAACTTTCGCCATAGCGATGCGCGGCGTTCCACACGTCGGCTATGTATCTTCAGCCGGCAAGGAGAAGCGCAAACCCGTCGACGAGAGCTACCCGCCGGTCTTCAACGTCCCCCTGAGAGACCGCCGGATCCCCGACAGTCAGACGATGAGCGTCGAGTGCCACGTGGACGCCAAGCCGCGCGCCGACATCTCCTGGTTTGACATTAATACAACGCAGTATGTGTAATATGTATGTGTAGTCACACGCCACTACATACTCGTCCAGGTCTCGCGGATCGGATCAAATCTACGCGTCGGATCGAATCGAGATCGGCAGCACGCCGGACGGCAAGTGCCGACTGGTCATCAAGAACTTCCACGAGAGCGACGTGGGCCAGTACAAGTGCACGGCCATGAATATCATGGGCACCGCCTCCACCATAGCCATCCTCTCAGTCGAATGTACGACGACTTACGCTTCCTTTGTGCACCAGCAAGCCCGTCTGTCAAAAGTAGCGTCATCGTCTGCAGCTCACGCTGTGCAAGAGCACTTGCCAAAGGAGGAGTACGCGCCCAGATTCGTGGAAGAGCTGGAAGACCGCAAGGTCGAGATTGGAACCGAAGGCGTGGTGCTCATGTGCAAGGTGGACGCGCGCCCCGCTCCCACCATACGATGGTACTGACGTCTGCCGCCGAGTGAGCACATGATGAGCGCAAGCGACGCGCGTCTCTTCAGGTACAAGGACGGCATGCCCGTAAGCGCATCGACGGCCGGCGGCGTCGACCTGGAGCAGCTCGACGACGGCACCTGCCGACTGAAGTTGAGCGGGCCGGCCGCGGTGGCCGCCGAAGGCGCCTATCGCTGCGTGGCCACCAACCCCTTGGGCTCCACCAACACTGTCGGCATGTTCTCGGTCAACGCGCCAAGAGAAGCTGCCAAGAAGGAGGGAGAGGCGCCCTACTTCACCAAGGGCCTGACCGACCTCTGGCTCGACAGGGGCGCCGACCTCATACTCAAGTGCCACTTGGAAGGCGACCCCAAGCCCACCGTGCGATGGTGCGACGTGCGCACTAAGTTTAAACCCATGCGAATTGAATTGGAAGTGGACTAACATCTCAGGTACAAAGACGGCACCTTGCTGCGCTCCAACCAGCGCCAGCACGTGGAGCACCAAGAGGACGGCTGGTGCATCGTCCACGTCAAGGGCGTCGCCATCTCCGACGAGGGGATCTACCGATGCGAGGCCGAGAACCAACACGGCGTGGCCAAAACTGCCGCCACCGTCCACGTTCAAGGTTGGATGCCTTCGTCACATTTTGATATGTATTCACTTCATTGGTTACTTTGGTAAGCCACGCCTACTCTGCGCGGCACAATGTAGCTCATCCAAGCAATCAGCGTCGGCGCTCGCAAAAGGGGCGTGCCAGTCGACTGGCTACGGTAGTTTTAAACGCATTAATTAGTACGTATCTATCGTGATTGACCCTGTTACAGCGGATCGTCGGCCGCAGTTCGAGAAGATGGTGGAGGGCATCGCGCCGAAGTTTGTCGTTCCGCTGGAGGACGGCCACTTCTCATTCGGATCGACCATTGAGCTTCTTTGCAAAGTGGCAGGGGAACCGTTTCCGCAGATCAAATGGTTGGCGCAGCAATATGTAGTTGTGTCTTCTACACTCCACTCGAAGACGCATTGTGCTTGAAGGTCGAAGGACGGTAGCCCGTTGTCGGTCGACGACGGCGGCAGGATTCGCGCCGAGACGTCGTCCGAAACGGGGAAGTGTCGCCTGATCATCGACAACGCCACAGCCGCCGACGAAGGCACCTACCGATGCGTGGCGACGAACGACACCGGATCGGCCAACACTAAGGCCTTTATGTCTTCGAGCGGTAAGAGCCGAATATTTGAAGATGTTTCGACAAACGCATGTGATTTCCAGCCGCGATTTTGACTTCAGACGGCCTGAAAGTGGCGCCTATCGCCGGTGCGTCGGGACCGACGGTGGCGCTGCCGCTGCACGACATCAGGACCAGCGAAGGGAAGCCGCTCGTACTCGAGTGCCGAATTGAGGCAACCCCCGCGGCGCAGCTGACTTGGTACATGTATGTACAATGTACATAATGGTACATAAAGCGCTTGCTACATAGGCACTGTGAAGTGTGAACATGTACCTCAACACATGTACGTTACACACAATCTACTCTCTGCTTCACTCAGGTTCAAAGACGGAGAGAAGTTGGATCCCAGCGACGAGCGTCTGAAGATGGAGCAGCTGCCGGACGGTACAGCCCGTCTCACGATAGAATGCAGTGTCCCGGAAGACGAAGGCCTGTACCGCCTGTTTGCCGAGAACCCCGTCGGAGCGGCCAACACCAAAGCCAACGCCTATGTCAAACGTGCGTAGCACAACGCATATTGTGTTAGTCCAAAGCTCCACTGGATAGTCTACTCGACGCTTCAGCGCTGCCGCCCGAGGCCGTCTCACTCGACCAGGACAAGAGCGGCAAGGCGCCACGCGTGCTCCAGGAGCTGCAGGACGCCAAGCGCGACGAGGGCGACGCCGTCACCCTGAGCTGCAAGTTCAGCGGCGATCCTCGCCCAGTGGTCAAGTGGTTCAAGGACGGCGAGCGCATCTACCCCTATGGCGACTGCGACCAGAAGGAGCTAGACGACGGCACCTCGCAGCTCACCCTGCGTCACCTGAAGAAGCGCGACGCCGGCTACTACCGCGCCGTGGCCGAGAACGACTGGGGCTCCACGCGCACCAACTGCCAGCTCTTCGTCATACCGAGCGCCGTCGAGCGTACGAGACCATTCTGCCCTTCTCAATTGAAAGTTTCGCGCACATCATGATTGTTCAATTTCAGCGAAGAAGCCGGAGGAAGTCAAAGCGCCGGGCTTCACGATCCCACTGACGGTCCGCCGAGTGAAGGAAGGCGGCGACGTCACCTTCGAGTGTCTTCCATACGGCAGCCCATTCCCCGCGATCAAATGGTCGCATTCCACTGGCTTTCTATAACCCACTAGTAAGTAGTGACAATCGTATGCATGGAAGTACATCCATTCAGGCTGAAAGACGGTCTCGAAGTGGCGCTCGAGGATGAGAAGGGTCGGAAGTTCGAGAGCTTCTCTCTCGAGGACGGAACGCAGCGTCTCGTCGTCCACGACGCACAGCTCAATGACGAAGGCTACATTCGCTGCGTCGCCTCCAACGCCCACGGAACGGCCAGCACGAAGGCGGAGCTGATCGTCGATCGTCAGTCAATTCTCGGTTCAACTTCAGAATGCGTGACCAATTCAAACATTGCCAATGAACAAAGCACGCACCAGTCAAAAACACAAAAACCCCTCCCATTTCTTTCCTTCTCTGGCTAGGACGCCCTCCCATTTGCAGGGCAGGGATGAACTCAGTGGGATCAGATAGTATGATCCCTCTGTGCGCCGACGCATACACCAGCACCCCCGTATTAGGCTTACGGCTAGCGCTGCTAACCGTTTACGTCCCCGATACAGACGTGCTGTACAAACGCACAGCAGCTACTGTGTACATGTACATATTTGATTACGAATAGCAGCACGCTTGCCATAATCACTGTGGCTTCAGGTGACCTGGACAAGGCAGAAACCGGCCCGCCCGAGGAGGAAGAGGAGTTCAAGCCCCGATTCCGACCGGGCCTTCAGAACCAGACGGTGGCCAGCGGCGGCGTGGTGGAGTTCCAGGCGGTGGTGCAGGGCAAGCCCAGGCCAACACTGAAGTGGTTCAAGGACGGCGAGGAGCTGAGGACGCCAGAGGGCGCAGAGCCGGGCTCCGAGCGCGTCCTCTCCTGGTACGACGAGTACGGCATCGCCCGCACGGTCATACTCAACGCCACCCTGGACGACGCGGCCGAGTACTCGATCCGGGCGGAGAACAAGCTCGGCACAGCCGAGACGAAGGCCGGCCTCGCCGTCCTGGCCAGTGAGCGCCATGATTGCGAATCGAAGAATGTAGCTACCGCCAAAAAGCCCCCCCCCGCGCCTATCGAATAATCCCCACGACGCCAATAGTACCCCTACTGTACCTTATGCACTGTTGTTTGTGTGAAGACATGCTGTATAAGGCACTGTAACATGGTACCGTATACTGTACGTACCCAATGTATACAGCACGATGGTGCTACTTGCTGCAATTGTTATGCTATCTAGCAAATATGCCTTTAGGACATGGTGTGTTAAGGATATGTATGTAGTGCACGGAAGGTACCATAACAATGGGTCACTTTCTGTACATTTGGTGACTGGAAGAGGGTTGAATTAATGAAATTCTCCCCCGTCGAATAAGCCCCCCCCCTCCAATAATGCCCCAGAGGGAGTTGTAAAATATGCCCACCGGGGGCTTATTGGAGTGATTTACGGCAGTACATAAGTTGATGATAAAGTTTGGCACATAAAGCGCATCCTTCCACTTGTCAGAGGTAGCCGCCGACGAAGCGGCAGGCGCCCTGGACGAGCACTACCGAGGCGGGCCGCGACCTCCGGGCTTCCTGAAGCAGATCAAGAACAAGCACTGCTTCACGGAGCTGCCGGCCATCTTCGACTGCCTCGTCGTCGGCCACCCGGCGCCGGACGTCGAGTGGTGGGTGGTAGAGTACGATTCGTCACTCGCTGCAACACCAATCGATGTATATACCTGCTACTCGCGAGCGCCTTCGCTGCAGGTATCACAACGGGAGGCGCATCAAGGCGGACGGCGACCGAATTCGCATCCAGAAGTGCGGCGGCGGCAGCCACGCCCTGATTCTCATGAAGAGCAAACTGGAGGACTCCGGCGAGTACGTGGCCGTCGCTCGTAACGCCAGCGGCACCGCCACAAGCTCCGCCGTTCTCGACGTCACAGGTTTGATAACTGAGAAGCATTTTGACGTCAAACTTGAATAGTTAATGCTCTAATAAGCCCTCCCCCTCCAGTAACCCTCGCACTCCAATAGTACCCCCTCCTAGAGAGACGTTGAAACAATCACCCCCCCCCCCGCCTCCAGTAGTACCCCCCCCCCCTCCCCGCCTTATGCACTATACGGTCAGTATGTGCACTATAAGGCATAATGTATGCATGGATACTGTACTACAGTATTACTGCAACTACTATATGTAGTAAATATGCCCTTAGTGCACAGTACGCTGAGGAAATTTGTCCACAGAGGGTATAGTCCACACAGTATGGTATTTTGTACTTTTTCTGCATATTTGACGGCCGGAAGATGGGTTGAATTGATAAGCCTCCATCGAATAAGCCCCCACCCTCCAATAGTACCCCCTCCTAGAAGGGGGTTGAAAAAATAAGCCCCCCGGGGGCTTACTAGAGTATTTACGGTATAGCAAACTTATCCCAAGAAGCTTTCAGTACCCCATCTGGACAAGATGCGTCTGGGCGTCGACGGCGGCGTGGCAGAGCTAGTGGCCACCCAACTGCAAGAGGAGCGCGCCAGACAGAAGTCGATACCGACGCCGCCCGACCGCGGCCCCTTCATCAAGCAGGTGACGGGCCACTACTTGACTCTGTCCTGGATCCCGACCAGGCGCGCCCCGCCCACCTATCCCCAAGTCACCTACATCGTGGAGCTGCGCGAGCTTCCCCACAAGGAGTGGACGCTGGTGAGAAGGGCGCTTTGACAGGGCGTCTTGTCACGACCTGGTGCAACCGATGTATGTACCTTACGCAATCTCTCACAGCTCGACTACAATATTCCCGAGCCCGTCTGCAAGGTGCGCAACCTGGAGCTGGGCAAAAGCTATCAGTTCCGAGTTCGCGCGGAGAACATCTATGGCGTCAGCGACCCATCTCCCGCTTCCCCTCCTTCGATGCTGATGGCGCCGCCTCAGCCGGTGCTCGACGGCAGCAAGCGGCCAATCCCCCTGCTCGACCCCTACGCCGAGCAGGCCTTTGAGAGGACCAGATCTCAGAAATACGGTGGGCGTGGCATACTGTAAAGTAAAACGTGTTTTATGGTGGGTGCGATTGCTGTGTACATACAAATGCTGAAACGGACAATGCACATACCTACATAGCTACTTCCATGTAAGCTTGTGGTTTCACCAATTGGGTCACTTTTCCAGCTTGCGCTCCCTGGTTCTCCCCGCTGGAGAACGAGGGCCAAGTGTACTGTACGGAGAACGAGACGGTAGAGATTGCGTTGCACGTCGTGGGCAATCCCGAGCCCAAGATCACTTGGCACTTCCGCGGCTGGGACATCGACACCAAGTCGCCATTCTCCAGGCACAAGTGGGCATTTGTGGACAGTTGCGCTGCTTTGCGCCGTGCCGTATTTAATTTAATTTAATTTAATCAATTTAATTTAGTTTAATTTAATCTAATTTAATTTAGTTTAATTTAATTTAATTTAATTTAATTTAATTTAGTCTAATGTACTTTAATTCAATTTAATCTAATTTAATTTAGTTTAGTTTAGTTTAATTTAATTTAATTTAATTTAATTTAATTTAATTTAATTTAATTTAATTTAATTTAATTTAATTTAATTTAATTTAATTTAATTTAATTTAATTTAATTTAATTTAATTTAATTTAATTTAATTTAATTTAATTTAATTTAATTTAATTTAATTTAATTTAATTTAATTTAATTTAATTTAATTTTATTTAACTTAATTTAACTTAATTTAATTTAACTTAATTTAATTTATTTTAATTTTAATATTTAATTAAATTAAATTTAATTTAATTTAACTTAATTTAACTTAATTTAATTTAACTTAATTTAATTTATTTTAATTTAATTTAATATTTAATTAAATTAAATTTAATTTAATTTAATTTAATTTAATTTAATTTAATTTAATTTAATTTAATTTAATTTAATTTAATTTTTTTAAAATTTAATTTAATTTAATTTAATTTAATTTAATGTAATGTAATGTAATGCTTTATTTTATGTTATTTTGCTTCATTGTATGCTATTTTATTTCTATCAATTTCAGGATCAACGTCTACAGCGGCAATCAGACGGTGCTGACGGTCTTCGGCTTCAAGAAGGAGGACGCCGGCCAGTACCAGTGTCACGCGTCCAACGAGTACGGCGACGCCCAGCAGAACGTCTTCGTCAAGATGGCCGGTGGGCGCTCGTGGCAGAAGCAGGCACGAGATCAGACGAAATTCATGCTGCGCTTTGCAGAGAAGCCGCTCTTCCTGCAGCCCCTGTCGAATCAGGTGGCCAGCGGCGGCCTGGGAAAGCGCGCCCGGCTCCAGTGCCGCGTCGACGGCAGTCCCTACCCCACGGTCAAGTGGTTCAAGGACTACCAGCCGCTGGTGGAGTCCTCGCGCTTCCACCTTGAGCAGCAGGCGCCCTACCTCTGCTCCCTGACCATCGCCGACCCCATCTGGCGCGACAGCGGCATCTACAGCTGCCAGGCGTCGAACGCCGCCGGACAGGCCGTCTCCGCCTGCGCCCTGACCGTCGAAGGTCCGTCGAATGGTCACATTTGGTTCGGCCGAACTTTGTGATAATCGTGAGGATTTGTCAACGAAATTCGGTATGAATCGCTTGAGCCTTGAAGCAGTCGCGATCTACGAAGTACGAGCTCATAAGTGTGCGACTTCACTTGCAGCCGAGCCGGAGACCTACGAGCCGGCAGCCACAATGACGCCTCCTGCGCGCAAGAAGATCGCGCTGACGCCCAAGAATGTGCGCGAAGTCTACGTCATCGAGGAAGAGCCGGAAGCCATTCAGTGAGTTTTAATGGGCGCTCCTTTCGAACACGAGTAGGTACGTAAGTGATCACTAGCGACCGGTTGACGAGTAAGTACTTCGTCGTCATCGCCTGCGCACCGTGTTCAAGGAACGGGGACGCGACGGCAGAGGAGGCGGCGGCAGTAGTAGAAGCGACGACCGAATCCTGATCCGTGTGCTACCGTTGACGTCTGCGCTTGAGTTGCTCTAATGTTGTACGTTTGCTACAATGCGTTTACTCCAATGCGTCGCAATCTTCTTGCTCTCTCGTTGTCGTTTCACTTGTGCCGGTACTTTGTGTGCTCGCGAAATTCTTCTAAGTGCTGAGCGGCGATCGATTCTTTCTGTTATTCCTTTGTTAGTGAGTGCGGCGAGGGTGCGCTTCCAGTTCTCGGAGGTGGCAGCAGCAGCGTGTGCCTTGCGGCCCTTCCAATGTGATGTTATTCTAGTCATATTATTCGCTGTACTTGTTTGATAGTGCCGTTATTTCTGGCTATAGGATGTGATTGTTGGGGAGTACTGTGGCATTGTAGTAGCAGCGGCCAGTCTAGACCGAATAGTTGAGCTCAGGCGAAGGTGTTAGGTCTGTGCAATCGTCTGTTGTTGTATTGCGGTGATGCGGTCGTTGTGATTGTGTTCGCGGTGAGTCTTTATTCGTGATCGCGAGATTGTCTACGATATTCATTGATTGATTTGTTAAAAAGCAAAGATCTGGCACAGAAGACAGAACAGGAATTCGTCTATTTCGTACATAATTTTACGGGCTTGTGTTACTCTTTGGTGTCCCGTCTTGTCGGGTGATGTGGTGCTTCAAGTTGCTTTCTCAACTACCACTCCTATTCTTCTGTACTTCTCGTTTCTGGCTGCTACTGCGCGGCGCTTATGTCCCAGACGCAAACTTTCCAGTGTTGCCTTCTTCGCGAATCTTCTCTCTGTTCTCAGCTCCTGTTGCTTCTGAGCTTGGGCCGACGCAGCTTTCAGTAGCTAGTAGCTACTAGTTGGCCAACCGCTTGGGGTGAACGTTCGGAAAATTCGTCCGCGCTGCCCGCTCATGTCCGTCTCCTTGCTCTGTCAGTAGTAGCGCCACCGCTGCTGTCGCCTGGCTGATTTGCGCCCCTCTGTTGCAGACTGGAGCCGAAGGGCTGCTCGCTTCATCGCGCCGTGGAGCTGGCGACCGATCGGCGCTTCTTCGTCAAGCGCTGCCCCATCGAGTCGGTGTTCGAACTGCAGCGCGAGATCGCCGTTCGGAGTCGACTCGCAGACGCCGGCGTCGCCGCCCTGCACGACGCCTTCTTCGACGACCGAAGCGCCTGGCTTCTCTTTGAGTTGTGCGTCCCTTTCCTTCCCTTCGCTTTCCTTTTAGCTTCGGTATGGGAAGTGGGAACATACATATATCGCATGCGAAGTACCGTACACAGACCAGCTTGAACAAGCGTCAGCGCTTGGAAACACGTCGTCGCACGTGTCTCTGCTAACATTTCACGTACTGTATCTTCAACGCACGAGCTCAAGTCACTGAGCTTCTGGAGTTGCGCAAAATGGCGTGAAGTTCATATGTAGGTGCTCCACAGCCGCTGCACGTTACATATGTACTAGAAACCTAAGGGGCGAGATTAGGGTAGCGGAAGTTTTTCAACGTTGCGTAATGGTGGGCACTCCTTCTTTCGGCCGGCGAGAGCGGAACACAACAGCTGCGCCCCAATCATATAAGTGGGGAGAGAGAGGTTCTTTTTAGCCGTCTTTGTATAGCTAGATACCACCCACGCTTTGAAGTATTGCCAGGCCGTTCTCGGCTCGCATCTGCCAGTATTGCTTACAGCGCGCCCTCTCCACTGTGTAAGTGTGGTCGTTCTTCCAGAAGAGGCTTACGCCGACGCTCGTTTAATGGTACACAACCCCACACGTCACTTGAAGCGCCCTTTCTTTGGCAATACTCCCTTAGCTTCTCTTGTGCTCAAAAGATTACAATAAGAGCTGCCAAAGATGTCCAATGAATGGTTGGAAGACAGCGGCCCCTGTCGCGTAATCGTCAGCCGAGCGGTTCCACCTTACGATGCGGTCGATCGCCTGCGGCCACCGTGAGAAATCCATGTACATCACGTCTTCATTATCTACCGAATGTTCCATTGCGCAAACGTAGTTAGCAATCGTCTCTTCGAATAGTGCGAAATCTCGTACTACATCTATGTTGCTCTTCAAGCACGTCAAGTGGGTGACGCTGAAACTTTGAGCAGACATTCACGTGTCATTCGTCGCAACAAAAGCGTTCTCTGCCACGCAGTCCTAATCGGCGTCAGTTACAGGTGGTTGCGTAGGACTCACTGCAGTCTGGGCCGCGACATCTGTCAAAGCCACTCCTCCATCTGGAAACACTAAAATCATCGCCTGAAATGAAGCAGTAGGTGTGGGAAGGCAGAAAGAAGCGCTGCGAAGCTCGGTCGGAGCACTTCGTGCGTCTTCGTCGGTTGAGCTGGTTTTCGTCGCTGTTTACGAAAGCTGCCGCCGCACAGAGCGCATTGATGCACTGCTAAATCCTGGCCTACTCAGACCTATACAGCCAGTGCTAAGCAACCTGGTGCCTGAGAAAAGAAGGCGCCACCGACTACTTCAGCGCGCCCACCGGACTACTGGACGCGATGACGGCCACCGAATCAATCGACGAGTCCCAAGTGGCGCTGTTCGTGCGCCAGCTGCTCGGCGCCCTCAAGGAGATGCACGCCAAGGGAGTCGTCCACCTGGACCTCAGGGTGAGAGCCTAAGGTTGTGGAAGCAACGAATAGAGCGCTTGTATGTAGTACAATCGGGAAAGAGGTGGTAACGCGCACGTGTACGTGCTTCAGCCCGAGACGATCATGCTGAAGGACAGTCAGACGGCGGCGAAGCAGGTGAAGCTGGTCGACTTCGGACGCAGCCGCAAGCTGCAGCGACTCAAGCCGACGTTCGCTACCGTGGCCGATCCGGAGTTCGTGGCGCCAGAGGTGGTGGAAAGCAAGCCTGTCTCGACGGCGACGGATATGTGGTCGGTTGGAAGAATAGTAGTGACTTGCTTTCGCTGTCTCTAGAAAGGATAGAGCTACAACAACTGCACAAAAACAAGCTTTGTTTAGGTCCGTCGGTGCCCTGGCCTACGTTCTGTGAGTTGTGCTTTAAGCGTTTAAACTAACACTTAATTGTTCCTTGTCATGTTCTAAAAATACTTAATTACTCACAATTTAATAATGTTTTGAAAAACGATGTGGCAAAATGATACACAGAGAGATCGATGTTGATCAAATGTTTATTCAGAGTAGACAATTATTGATGTGAAATGATGGCGGTTTTAGAATACAAGCAGACTATTGTACCTTAAGATGAATTTCATGTACATAGACATAGTACATACCTACATGTTTACATGTTTGCATACATAAATACATAAATACACCTAATCCAGTACACATCTTCGTACCTCCCTTCAGTAGACTACCAAAGATCGGTACAACCACCTTTCGCGTACAGCAGCCCCTTTTCAGGATCAGCGGAATCTCGCCCTTTCTGGGCGACAGCGACGACGAGACGCTCTCCAATGTCCAACGGGCCAAATACTCCTTCAGTCCATCCCAGTTTGACAACGTCAGTGACGAAGCGAAAGACTTTCTCGACAAGCTGCTTCGCACCGATCAAACGTACGTTATACGCTATGTTCGCTATGTATCTACATACTGCATGTAGCACCCGACGGACCAATCTTACGACAGCGCATCGCAAACTATGTACATTTGCAGCCAACGTCTGACGGCAGAGCAGGCGCTGGAGCATCCCTGGATGAAAGGCGCCGAAACCATGGACCACAAAGGCGCGAAGCTCGCCACCGACTGTCTCCGCGAGTTCAAGTACCGCCACCAGTGGCTGGTAGGTCCCCTCTCTCCCGTTCTTATGTAACTGCTGCGCTTGCTTTGGCTTGGCCGCGGCGCGCTGTCACCTTAGCCTTTCGCGAAACATCAGTCTCTCCACTTCCAGGAGCGACGTGTGTTCGTGCAGCACGGACGCGCCTCCCCCTCTTTCCCCATTGAAACTTCGACTTCGGCGCTTCCACAACGAGCTTCGGCGGCCTTCGTCGCGACAGCGGCGCCGCCGCAGAGGCAGCCGCCGGCCGACGAGCCTCGCTTCGACGCGCTCAGCAGTCGGCCACTTACTGCAGCGGCGGCGGACGCAGCTTTGTTGAAAGAGACACCGCCCGGCAGCGTACTACAAACGCCGAAGCAGTCAGCAGCGCCTCATCTGCCAACTTCTGTGGCTTCTGACAGATTTGGACGTCAGCCAGATAGACCGCAGGACGCTGACTCAAGAATGCTGACGAATGGGCCGGCGGTGCCGCCGGAAATCCGGCCGATACAGGACGAGATTGCCGATCGTATTCTCTCGGACATAAGCGAAGAAGAGTGCGCATCCTCGATGATTTCCGTGGAAGACGCAGAGCGAACGCCCACAAAACAGGGCACGCCTCAAGCCGGCAATGCGTCGCCCCTCCCTCTGGTCACGCTGGCTTCCGCGGCAGTGACGTCGCCGTCGGCGCGACCGAAGTCGAAGTCGCGCTCGCGCAGTCGGAGCCGAAGTACCACGCCCATTGCTGCGCCAACGCCTATCGCCGTCTCTCCGCTGGGCGCAGTCGACGTCGACGACGACACCATTCCGGCCGGTGCGCCGGTGGTGGTTGAGAAGCTGCACGGACTGCTGACCGTCCACGCGGCGACCCACGAGCCTCTGACGCTCCAGATGCCGCCGGCGTCGCCGGACGGCTCGGCCTGCAAGTCGCCCGTCCGCCTGTCGCCCACCAAGGAGCAGATCATGGAGGTGATCATCGCCACCAAGCGAGGAAAGATTGTCGCCATCCCCTGGTCGGAGTCGGCGCAGCCCTTCCCGCCCGAGGGCGGCGAGCCGGCCGCTCTGCCGCGGGCGGAGCGCATCGAGCCCAAGCACCACGAGGACGGCGACTTCGAGCGCCTGATGGACGAGGTCGACAAGGTCAAGGACAGCTACCGGCATAAGCGCGAGGCCATCCTCAGAGGGGACTACAAGGACGAATTGGATAAGTACCGGCCGAAGGACGACTACGACTTCGACTGGCAGGCCAACGTGGACGTGGACGACTTCGACTGGGAGAGCCACTACCAGATCGGACCCGAGACCTACCTGCTGTCGATACAGAACCCCAATCTGTCCAGCCGAGTACGGGAGTACCGCCGAGAGCTGTGGGGCGATTCGGCCGCCGACATCATGACGGGAATCCTGGGCTGGCGCAACGCCGACATTACCGTCAGGGAGCGCAGGAGGTACACGGACGTCCTGAAGGAAAACCCGCAGATCCAGCGCAGCGTCAGCGCTCTCGAGTGCCAGATGCAGACGTCCCATTTGGGCGCCGTGCGCCGAGTCGGCAGCAGCCTCAACGTGACCCCTTTCGCGCCCTCACCTCGACTCAGGGCGCCTTCCGGAGGTCGGCTGCTGCTAGAAGTCGTCTGTTTTGCGCGCTCGTTCACAGAGTTTGTATTCAGCTTGCGCCCCGATTTTCGAGAGGCGCCTGGCCGACTGCTACGTCGACGATGGAATGGTGGAGCAGAAGGCCTCGGTGGGCTTCAAGTGCCGAGTGGTGGCCTCGCCGCCTGCTCAACTGACCTGGTTCCACCACGAGACGGCGCTGGCACCAGGCGGACGCTACGTCGCCGTCCAGAAGGGCGACCGCGACTTCATTCTCACCATCAGCCCTGTCTTGAGCAGCGACGTCGGCTTGTACAGCGTCGTTGCGGAGAACGAGCACGGATCTGCGAGCTGTACTGCCGCGCTAATCGCCGGAGGTCTAATTGCTCGCTAATAATCAAAATATTTCGATCTTTGAGCGACGGTGTATCTATACATATGTGAATCTATGTACGCACGTGGAAAACAAATTACCGTTCCAGGCGCCCCAGACCCATGCAGCCGACCAGACGTCGAGCTGGCGTCGGATACGGAACTGTTTCTCGTTTGGGAGCCGCCAGCCAGAGGCGGCGACCTCGTACTGGCTTACAAACTGGAGTGCCGCCGACCGGGTCGGTAAAATGGAGCAATTAGATGTTCCACAATGTCCCAGGTACATAGTTGAGTGTGCATAGTGTATGTACATACAATAGGTGTGGCTGGAGAGGAGTGGCAGACGGTGTTGGACACGATAGAAGACGAGGCGGTGCTGCTGCGCCACCTGGAGCCTCTGGGCATCTACCAGTTCCGCGTGACGGCGCGCAACACCATCGGCTGGGGCGCGCCCAGTCTCAGCAGCCGGATTGTGCGCACACATCAGAAAGGTGGCTGTCAAGAAATTGTCTTGCGATAGCTGCAATATGAGGAAAATGTGAGGCGTATATTGTAGTAGTATGTACGCACTTACAGGCGCCCCGAAGCTGAACTCCGAGGCGCTCAAGGTCGAGTACCACTTCGCCGTGGTCAGCATGATTCCTGCGCCGCCTCCGCAGCAGATGGAGCTGAACGGAGCGCCGGCCGGTCTGGCTAACATCGCCGAGGACGAAGGGGAAGAAGAGGAGGAAGCGCACGCTGCTTCCGGCGCCGAGAAAGGGGACGAGCGATCAGCGCGACTGGACGACTCGCCGCTCAGTCTGGTTCAACTTGTTGTGGACGAGCCGGCCGAGCGGCGCTACCAATTCGACAAGACTGAAATCTACAGGTCACCGTCTACACGCATTTTGCACGTACAGACGAACCTCATCTTGTTCTCTTTCAGGGGGCAGTTCTGCGTGATTCGCAACGCCGTCGACGGCCGAACAGAAGGTCAGTCGCACTGCATCGCCAAGGAGATCAACAGCTCAGACGAGCGCAGTCGCGCCTCGGCTGAATTCGAGGCGCTGCGCCGATGCCAGCACGAGAACGTCGTCCGCCTTGTGGCCGCCTACCAGGGGTACTGTAGCGCAACTATGTACTGTATGTACTAAGTAATTAATTCTGTATACACTCACCGAGCGCGGCAACTTCAGATCCAAGGGCCTTCAGTTGATCATGGAGCGCTGTCACGAGCGTCTCTTCGACCGATTCGTCTACAGAGACTACTACACGGAGGAGCAGATCGTCCGCTGCGTGCGACAACTCTTCTCCGCACTCAGCTGGATTCACCACAGAGGGTAGATAATCCGACATTGCTTGTGTTTATCTGCGACATGTCAATGGCAAACTATTCCAGATTCATCCACGGTAACATTGAACCAAGCAACATCATGTTGACAAGCAAGCGCGGCTGGCAGCTACGACTGCTCGACTTCGGACAGGCGCGCTCAATAGACGTCGCTTCCGTCGTGCCGGCCAGCGCGCCGCTGTCGCCGAAAGGAGTGCATTTCTCAGGTAGGGCAGGCCACTTCTGATCGTCTGTGGTTGTTCTACTGTCGCTGCAAACAATTTCAGCGCCTGAAATTCTGAAAGGCGAGCAAGCGACAGAGGAGACGGACGTCTGGGGAATTGGCCTCGTCACCTTCATGCTGTAAGTCTCTATTCAACCAATCAGTTTCGTCGACGCACTCTGTAATCGAAGCGCCGCAACGACAGACTAAGCGGCTTCCATCCCTTTGCTGACACCACCTTCGGAGACGCTCCAGCATCAGCTGTCGGCGGCCGCGGAAGGAGCTCCGACGACGAAGGCGTCGAGGTGGAGGACGCCACGAGGGCCAGCATCTGCCACGACAAGTGCGATCCCAACCTTGTCTACACCAACGCCTCCGAGTTAGCCTTGCGCTTCGTCACTTGGGCGCTGAAGAAGGACCCGAGGTGCGTCGGCGACTGGCTTCCAACGGAAGTGCGCTCCTCACGAAAGTCATTTTGCAGGCGCCGAATGACCATCGATGACGGCCTGGCGCACCGCTGGCTGTCGCACGAGGCGCCCATCGTGCGCCGACGGGAGAACATCAAGATGCCGTCGAATCGGCTGGGCAAGCTGCACCGCTTCTACGACGCCTTGACAGCAGAGTGGAACAGAAGCCCCAAGGTCGCCGACTCCAAACAACAGTAGTCTGCTCACACGCATTCGTACATAGATGGTTGTTCTATGATAGGTCCCTAGCTTCCGCTGCCGTTGCTACCCACCCGCTAGTCCACTAGACGTCGCTGGCGAAAACGTGCGGACGAACTGTCGTAATCGTTGTTCTCTCGTTGAATCCCGCTTCTAGTCGAACGAACGACTGAAATCAGCGAAGCAGCGACGACCACAAGCACCACTACCACCACACAAAGATTATCACTGGCAACCGTTTCTGTGCAGCCAAAGACAAAGGAGAACGGTGGTGAATATTGCGAACAAAAATATTTGAAAACAAATACCTAACATCTTTTAATCTATTCTATTAAGTATTTAATATACTAAACTTGATTGGATTCTGTTCAGTCTTGTTTGGTTTAATATAATTATTTCAATTTAATATTTCAACTTGATTTAGTTTAGGTTAGTAACTTAACTTAGTTTAATTTAATGTAATTTAATTTGATTTAAGTTACTTTACTTTACTTTAATTTAATTTAATTTAATTTAATTTAATTTAGCTTAATTTAATTCAATGTAGTATAATTTAATTTAATTTGATTTAAGCTAATTTAATTTACTATCATTTTATTTATGAAGTTAATTTAGTTTAACTGAATTTAATTTAATTTAATTTTTTAATTTGATTTACTTTAATTTAATTTAATTTAGTTTAGTTTAATTTAATTTAATTTAATTTAATTTAATTTAATTTAATTTAATTTAATTTAATTTAAAGTAATTTAATTTAATAATTTAATTTAATTTAATGTAGTACAATTTAATTTAATTTAATTTTGTATAAGCTAATTTAATTTACTATAATTTAATTTAATTTAATTTAATTCAATGTAGTATAATTTATGTAATATAATATAATATATAATATAATATAATATAATATAATTTAATTTGATTTGATTTGATTTAATTTAATTTAATTTAATCTAATTTAATTTAATTTAATTTAATTTAATTTAATTTAATTTAATTTAATTTAATTTAATTTAATTTAATTTAATTTAATTTAATTTAATTTAATTTAATTTAATTTAATTAATTTAATTTAATTTAATTTAATTTAATTTAATTCAATGTAGTATAATTTAATTTATTTTAATTTTGTATAAGCTAGTTTAATTTACTATAATTTAATTTATGAAGTTGAGTTAGTTTAGTTTAACTTAAATTAATTTAATTAGTTAATTTAATCTAATTTAGTTTAATTTTATTTAATTGCTCTTTATTTTATTTTAGTTAATTTTGTCTAAATCAAGATTTTGTCTTAGATCAATTCAATTCGAATTCAATGTGATGTAATTTAATTTAATTTATTTAATTTAATTTAATTTAACCAATTTAAGTAAACTAAATTAAATTAGCTCAATTTCTTTCGTACGATTTAGTTAATTTTTTGGCTTAGATAATTTAACTTTTGCGAATTAACCTGGCCTAATTTAGTGTACATGTTTTCAACTTGCTTTAGCCTACCGCCAAGCAGAAACAGAGCGAGTCAAAAGATGTTCGAAGAGACTGGAATTGGCAAATTGTATCTGGACACAACAAAACAAGCGTCTCGTCAAAACGTCAGTCATCGTAGCTTGGTGTAGCCCTAGCGACCGTACTCAACTCACTGTTTTGTTTGTCTGTCTAGGGTCTTGTGAGGACAATGGAGGAACTAGATAACTCGTGATTATGATACCGCCACTTATCATTCTACTATCAACCTAACCTAACCTAACCCAACTTAACTCAACTTAACACAACTTAGCTTAACTTAACTTAACGTTGTATTCTCCACCGCCGCAAATGGCGTATTATTATAATCCATTTGGCGGATTATGTCGATTTTGCGATCCGCTGGGCCGATTCGGCTGAAATTTGGACACGAGTTCGGATTGGAGATGCCGATCACATATCAGAAGAAATAATTCAAAAATTCCTTTGCGTTCGCGAGATAGGGCGATTTGGACGATTTCGGTAACTTTGTCATTGCGCTGCAGTCGAGCGCACAGTCGCGCAAAGTTGGCGTAATCGAATAAAGTTCTTATCTTTGTACCGTCTATCGCCACACCAAATTTCAGCTCAATCGATTCCGAACAAATTTTTGTAAATCGGTGAAACTGTCCATTTCTTCAAACATGAATTACAACCGAATGAGCTGAAATTTGGTGTGGCACTAGAGGTTACAAAGATAGGTTCTCTATTCAATTACACCAACTTTGCACGACGACGCGTTCGACTGCAGCGCAATGTTAAAGTTACCGGAATCGTCTGACCTCAAATTCAATACCATGTCTCGCGAACGTAACGGAATTTTTTAATTTTCTCTTCTGATATGTGATCGGCATCTCCAATCCGAACTCCTGTCCAAATTTCAGCCGAATCGGATCGCAAAATCGACATAATCCGCCAACAATAAGCCATTTGCGGCGGTGGAAAATATAACGTTAACTTGACTTAACTTAACTTAACTTAACTTAACTTAACTTAACTTAACTTAACTTAACTTAACTTAACTTAACTTAACTTAACTTAACTTAACTATACTGAACTTAGCATAACTTATCGGTACTTTTACTTCGCTTAACTTTAACGTATCTTAACTTGACTTAATTCAATGTAATTCAGTTTGATCATATTTTGAATTCAAGTTAATTCGATTTGACTTAACTAATCGACAAATTAGATGATTTGCGTTAATCAAACTTTGAATTAATAAAGGCAAACAGACATAACGGCCGCAAAGGAATCGATGCACCCTACCGTAATCAATGCGAGCGCTGCTCGTCTAGATGTAACCCAGGCAGAAAGCGGATCCCAGATAGACGTTAGCGACTATCCACTTACTCATCTCATCCAATTGACCCTACTCGTTCTTAGACTGTCCTTCTTCTGCCGACGTCCACTTTACCGTCGCTGCTAAGCGCCCGCCCGGGAAGGCCCATAAATAGGCGACGCGCTTCGCACACGTAAGGTTGTGCAAATCGAGCTGAGTGCCAATGTGTGGAAGAAAGAACTTGTTCTGTTGCCGTTCGATTGAAGTTGTCTTCATCCACAGGCGGGCGTCGTCAATCCCTGCCAAAACACCTTTCTTCCACCCTTAGGTACCTGCCGAAAAGCAACCGCCGCTTCCTGAATGAATCTTCACGCGCCCCTCTTCCAAAGGGGCGCTTCACTGCTGTTCCACTGCCGAGTGCTGATTGATGCGAAACCACTGCTCCTGCGATGACGCCCTCTTGGAGAACGTCAAGTCAGGGAGCAAAGGTTGCTGGCGCCGGCTCGCAGGAACTGTGCCGAAGTACACCGACAAGCCACTGCTCCGCTCACAGAAGGATCTGCGAATGATGGCTCAGAACACTATTCCGATGTTCAAAGTTCGCGTTCTCTTAGGTTATTGCTGCCATATCACTGAATAGCATCTGCGGTTTCGTTTCGTTCTCGTGCCTGTCACTTTTGCAACTGCTCTGCTGTAGTGTTTGCTTTGGAGCAATGGCTGTTGAAGGAGCGGCGACCTTGGGTTGTAACCGCAGCGCACTTCGGGCCGAGCTCAGAGAAGGCAACGTTCGTCTATTTCCGTGAAACGTCTCACGGTGAACAATGTTCCCACTCAAGCCCGATCGGACTTTGATATTTCAGCGAATCAACCACGGAACGACACTGGCACTAGCGATTGCGAAACCTTTTGAGTCGACGTGTAATCGGGCGTCACAGTCGCAATTTGTGTATGAATCGGCGACGAACTGCCACTAGCGGGCCCAGGGGGGAGGGGGGGGGGGGGGGGGCGCCCCCCCCCCCCCCCCCCCCATTGGGCCCGACCTTAGGGAAAAATTTTCCCTAGGAAAGGCGCATATATGCAAAAATTTTAGCCTGCGGCGCAATTTTAAGTAAAATTTTCTGTATTTAGCGTCAAAATCGGCAAAATTTTCGCCTGCGGCGCTATTTTTGAGCAAAATTTTCGCTTCTGATAAGCCGAAACAGTAATTTTAGAGGCAAATTTTGCAGTAAAACGGTAAAAAAATGCAAAAAATTGCGCCTGCGGCGCAATGGAAAAATAGACGAAAAATTTCTGAAGTGGCGCCCCCCCCCCATTCGAAAACCCTGCGGCCGCCACTGCGAACTGCTATGTACTACTTCCTTCAATGCTTCCTTAACTTGCTGTGTACTACTTGGCTTCTTCCAAATAGCCGCCGGCGGAACGTCCGATGACGAGACCGCAATGCATCTTCACGGGAAGCGAGTGGTGACGGCGGTGATGACACCCTGCTGGTGACATCATGCGGTTGTTTTGTTATCGCTGTGTATTGTGTGGTGGTGGTTGCGCGCGAGCGCAAGAGCTGTGTAATCGTCGTCATTCTCTCTGCGGTCGCGCTTGTTTACCGCGACGAGCAGTGGAGTGTTTGGCGCACCGGCGTCCGCGCAGGCGGCTGCCTACACGCGCGTGACTGTCCGCAGTCGTCGTCGTCTTCGTCGCGGGCGGATCGCAGCGCCCACTTTTGGCAGTCGGTGCGTGTGTGTGTTACTCGGAGAAGAAGTGCGTTCCTGTCGCCTTCCTCAGCAGCAGAAGTCCACCACCACGCAGCTTCCCTCTTGAGTTGGCGTTGTGGGCGACTTTGGAATAAATGTTCCCTGTTCACCTCGTCCAGTGCGTGAGTCTGTGTAGTATTGCAATCTTCCGTTCTGCCTTTTGCTTTTGGCAAGTATAGAAGTACGCGTGTACCATAGTTGTGCCGAGCTCCCAGGGTCGCGTACGGTACGTGTCGTACGAATAGTGGGCGGATATCTGCCGTCTATGCTGCAACTGGAACCTTTGACTGGAGCTGATAAGCTGACGTGATTGCGGCTGGGAAGTACCGCCCCCCTATGTACCACCAGGTATGCGCGTCGACTTAGTGCTCTCTTCCCACCTTTGCGGTTTCGCCACCGAGTGCGTCATACCTGCGGTCGGCTGACTAACCCTTCCGTGCGCGAGCCTTGCTTCGTTCGCAGCTCTTACGGGGCGGCCCCTATTCGACTGCTGGCGGTTACTAGGAGGAGAAGAAGCTGGGGGTTGGCAGCGCTCGTTGTTTACGCCGGCGGCCACCGTAAGAGGTATCGGGCTCTCAGGCAGACACAACAAGGGGTTAAGCGCCCTGCGCTATCTTCCAATGAATGGAGGGGTGGGAGTAATCGTGTAAACAAGCGGCCATTGGCCGCGTCGTGACTAAGGTCCGCCCACGAGGGCGACGGCCAATCAGCGACGGCGACCGAGATTGACTCATCGAATCGGCGGCCGGGACTGCGGTTTGCGGCGCGCGGGCGCATTCTCCGTTCCGTTCCACCCCAGCCCAGCGTCGTTTACCTCCCAGTAGTTCTGGGGCTGAGAATCCTCCTTCCGCGCGCAGCGGGCGCGGACGACAGGTGGCTGTCTTCCACTGCAGTCCGGAGTCGGCGGCGCTGCCGAAGTGAGCGCGCGCCCTTCTGTTCTCTCCTGCCCCCCCCCCCCTCCTCTTCCATCTGTTTTGCCAGAAGAGGCGTCCTTGTTGTAAAACATTCCCCTTTGCTCCCCCGACCTTCATTGCGCCCGTTACCATCCCTATACCTCCCTCCTTCATCGGCGCGCCTTCTTCTTGTCGCCGCCGCCGCCGCTTCCTTCGAAGCGCAGCGGTTCTGGCGCCGCCGGACCTGCCGGCCGCCGGGCGCTCCGCTAAGCCGTTCTCGCGGCGCCCATTGACCCTTTGTTCGGACTCACTAGAGAGGCGGTTTGTCTTTGAGCAACAGCTGTAAGGTACACACCTACACGGGGGGAGGAGGGAGCCAGCCGGGTACTCCCCCAAACTGGAGGTTTGTTGGGCAACAGCGCTGGCCATTAATTTTGCCGGCCCTGGCGCCAACTTCGCTGGCCTGGCACCGCCGACCGGCGCCGCCGCCGCCGCTTTCCCACCTTTCTTCGGCGCTTTCCAACGGCGAAAGAACTACGCGTTACGTAATCGGCCGTCCTGCCGTCGTTCGTCACTTGGTGGGCCACCGCGCGCGCGCCCGCCCAGACTTTAGGCCGTCGAGTTTTTCGCTACGATTTTCTGGTCCGTCCGCACTTTGTCAGCCTCTTTGGGGTCGGACTTCCGCCCTTTGTGGCGCCGATCGGAACTCGTCCAGCTTTGCAGTTGCAACAATTGCTGTCAAGACTTCGCCTGCCCGGTGGCGCTCCCGAGCCCTTCGCAAGTTGGAACTCTGGAGAACGCAGTCGGATCCGTGTTTCTTTGCTCGTGGAACATCGGCGGCCGATCGACGCGCGGCAGAACTGGAGGAGCGTCAGAGAGCGCAGCGAGAGCGGCAGCAGCAGCAGGAGCTGGAGGCCATGCATGACGACTCGCCGACGGCCGCCTGGAGGAACGAGTTGATGAACCGGCTGCTGCTCAACGAGTACTGCTACCGCTACTGCAACCAGCTCGCTTTCGCTGGCGGCGCCGCCTTGGACACTGAATTGCCTTCGGGTGCTGCATCCGCCGCCGCTGCGACGACGACGACGACGCCCATGCCTCGCGTGGTCGAGGACCAGCGGGCCAAGTTCGACTCGGACGACCTTCTCCAAAGGCTGGCCGCGGAGCACGACGTGCGCTACAGCCACATACCTCATGCCAAGGAGCTGGAGAGGCGCAACGCCTTCATTCGAGACCTCAACGAGACGGGACGCGTACCCCTGGTACGGGTAGCTGGACAGTGTTACGGTAGCTTCTGGAAAATTCCATCCCCTGCTGATTCAGGCTTTTCCGAGCACCGGGCTCAATATGGACTTGACAGTGGGTAGGGCTGCAGCGGAACCATCCTCAAGTCGCCAAGCTCAGGCAGAGGAGCCGTCTCAAGCTGCATCTTCGTCGTCTGCTCCTTTAGCAGCGACGGCGAACGGCGACGATTTCTTCAGAGGGCCCGACGAGAAAGGAGATGTAAGCTACACACGCTAGCGATAATTCGTATATGTGTAGTGCTGTGCTGTAGTAATACTCTAATTAAGTGCATTAACTACTTTAATTAATGCTACACGTGCTCCCATTCAGGTAACGATCGACAGCGGCCTGATACTGAACGGCGTCAGCGTCCGGTGGAAGGGCGCGATCAACGCGAACACTCTTCGCGGAAGGGGTCGTCTCGAGTTCGACGAGCGCCGATCCGCCGTAAGTTCGAGAAACGACGCGGTGGCCTTACGTGCGTGCGCGCGCAATGACGATGTCGCGTTGTAAAGTGCGGCTCGGTCTGCGGTTTCTCGCGGCGCATTCTTTCGGGCCGACGCAATCGCAACCACTGCGTATACGTATGTATGGATGTGGTTACCGCTGCGCAACGAACGGCGCCGCCATAACTTATCGTCCCGAGAGAGGTGTGGTTGTTGCTGAAGGGCGCGCTTGAGGAGGTCGCGTTGTCTGGGGTTCCACCACCGCAGCTCGCGACACTGCCGCTACCTTTGTCGAGTGGACGGGCGCGTTATCGCGGCTGTCGGCGCGCAAAGGTTACTACCGCTTCGCGCCGGCTGGTCAGTGGGAGTGACCGCAGTAAATCATCGTCTAGAGCGGCGGCGGCAGCGGCGCGCCGTTTGAGGATAGCGATCTCATCTTTGCGCCAATCACCAACTACCGAGCTCTTTACGCCCTTTAGCGCGAGGCCGATCGGCTGAGGACGGAAGCGGAGACGGCGCGACAGCAGCAGCAGCAGCAGCAGCAGCGCCAGTGGCCGACGGCGGCGACGAGAGCGTCGACCGGCGCTGCGTCCGTGGTTGGTCCATGGTCTGTTCTGTCGCAAAAGAACCACGCTTGAACGAAGGGGTTAAACCCTGGCGCGTCTCCAAGAGGGGCCGCGCCGTTTGTGTTTCCATTGGCCGTCAACGGTTGTTGCATTGTTCCCCTGTAGTCGCGGCAATAAATTTCGGGTCGTCCTGTTGCCGTTCGACTGACCGGCCTTCAGCTGTCGACTTCGAGTAATCAGTTTTATGGCTCTCTCTCCCTCGCTCGCTCCATCTCGCTGTCTGCCAGACGCTCCTCTTTTGCCCCCGCGCTACGACTTCGGGTGGACGGCGCCTTTGTCGGCGCTCAGAGGAAGGAGCGCAGCACAATCTTTGCCGATCATCTCTGCGCCCGCTTCCCTTCCTCATTCGCCCGCTCCGACAAGAGACTCGGTCGCCTCGTTCGCAAGGAGCACCTTTCAAACGTCGCGGCTCTCTTCATTGTTCGTTAGGTAGGTTGGCGCAACTATGTAGCAACGACAACAGACAAGAAGACAGTGTATGTATGTCCGTTGGGGTTCCCATATGTAGTCTCTGCGAATACGGTAGCTCATTGTGGGGTCTCCGACGATAGAGCTCTTGCCAGACAGGGGTTACGGTAAGCCGTCTGCCAAGCTTTCTGGAACAATGTACCACCGATGCTCTGACGTTGCGCCAACTGTTCAAATTGTCTGGGAATGCCAGGTGTGTCTTGTCGCAGCGCGATTTCAAAAGGGAAGGAAGCCATTTACCGGTCGGCTCTGTGTGTCATTCAATCGCCGCATCGCAACCGATTTGGCTGCTTTGCTCTCGCCGAAGGCGGACTGTTTCAGTTGGAATGCATAAGTAGGTAGGTCTAGCGCCGCACCTTTTCAAAACATTCACCGCGCCGCCGGCTAATGAATAGGCGGCGGCTGGCAGCTTCGAGCGCCCCGGCGACAAATAGACAGATGGAATTCTTCACGATCGTCGTCGGTGAATGACCAAGTTTGTTTGAGAGAGGGGGAGAATTTCTAAGCGGCGCTAAGTGGGGAAGCGAGGAATTTTCGTCGCGCTGCCCACCTCTCGGATACTCGAGCGCAAAAATCGCACCCGGCGAGTCCAAGTGGCAACCTGCGAGCGAGAGAAGCGCGCGGAATTCGTGGTATGCGTCGTCGCGGTAGGTACGGTCGGCTTCCTTCCTCGACGACGCAACGGCAGCAGCTCTTTTCGTCGCAGCCAGGAAGAACACTCCGAGGCGAGTGATTCAAACGTGCGCTGCTGCTGCTACTGCAAGTGTAGTTAGTAGTTCGCCACCGATGGCGTCGCGGAAGAGGGAAACGACATTTGCCAGCGGTGATTCAGGCCTCACTAGTCGGACAATGGCAGCGAATGAGTCACTTCTCGCGCCGACGACACCTTCGCGGCACGGATCGTGACCCGCCGCTGTTTTGCATCAATACGCAGCGCTCGCGGAAGCTTCCGCCGATCGCGGCGGACGGAAGGCGACGATTTCATTGACGGCGTTTTCTGAATGAAATTCGGCCGAAGGCTCACTCATACCGGCGGCCGCATTAGGCGCGCTGTTGGTTTTGCGACAGTTGTGGCATTCGGTGGGCTGCGGCTGCTGCGGCGGTGTCTACCACTCCACTACGCATAAACGTGCCAGAGGGACCAGTCAGCACCCCCGGCGATTGGCGCAGTTGACAAACAACTTCCGCTTAGTGGGGTCGAATTCTCGGTTTTGTCTTCCTCTCCCAGGCAGCGCGGCCGACCAAAAACTGCAGTTACGACCCCGGGTATTTCCCAGAATCCAAAGGGAAGCTGTCTAGCTGACGCACCACTCCCAAGATATACAGCTGTAGATGTAATAGAGGAGTTCAGCCCTTGTTAGGGCGACGCTTCCGCTCCCTTTCGACGAAAACTGCAAAGCATCGTAAATCAACCGCAACTGACCAAACGACTTCAAGCAACAATTGCAACCAGTCATTTTGAAACTTCTTTCTTTTCAGGGAGCCGCCGTGTCCTCGCTGACCTCCCCGCTGCTGTCGTCGACTTGCCTAGCATCCAGTCAGCTGTTTCAGCGGCCCGTTGAGTCTCAGGCCTCCATCGCGCAGTCGGAGCAAGCCGCGGAAGCGCCGCCGCAGCCGCCGACGACGTCTACCACTTGAACCGGCTTTCGTGCTCTCTCACTCTCCCGACTGATCTCGCGCTGTGTTCATTTGGTGCGGTGCTCGCAAGAAACCCCCGTTTGCTGTCTTGTGTGTGAACATAACTGGAGGCACGTAGGTATGTACAAGTTAGGCAACTGATGTCGTTGATAGGTAGACTACTGTAGCGCTTCACGAAGTTCGCTAGTTGACGAACGAGACAGCAGTGTCTTTGAGAAGCAATGCGTCGCTTATCGTTGTTTCTCTCTGTTGATTGATGTGTTGCGCTCGTTGATCGTCTCAGCTGATGTCCAAATATGTAGGCACTGTGTATCTCTGTTAGGCCTTTCCAAAGCAGGCCAAAAAGCGACAATCACCCATCTTCCGAACTCGATGCAATAGTCACCGATCCAGTTGCTCACGAGCCCGCTCGCTCTTTCTCTGTTTCTTGTTCATGTCGCGTGACTTCGCTGCATTTGCGCTTGTCGTCTGGCTAAGCAAACCTGTCGAACTCTGTGAATGGAAGCCTTCTTCCTCGATCGATCGAATGGTAAATCGCTCTTCGCTGTGTTATGTTGCCTTTCACAGTCGCGCCTGTATTGATGGTGATTTCGTTGCGCTCCTGTGTCGTGTCGCCTTCCTTCCGTTATACCTCAACTGGCTTCCGAATGATCAAATTTATTCATTAGAAATATATAGTGTCGCAACGCACACGGCAGATTTTCAAGCACATTTTATCCTGACCCTCATTTCACGACACATCCAGTGGGAAAAGTAATTGCCTACCCACAGAGCACTATCTAGAATTCAGTATTCCAGTCATCCAACCAGCTGAATTTAGCGATACGGCACCTACTGTAAATATGTACCGCTGCGTATGTACATCATATATACAAGTGCTTGTGGCGCAGTTTCGTATGTGTGCGCGTTTTACATACGTTATACTATAGCTCGCTACAAACTGTGACGACGATCGTAGGTCGGGTCACTCGCTCGCGATCACTCTTACACTTAGGTCCCTAGTTACTGTAGCATATTTTCAGGTAATCCGTTCGAGACCAGATAGAATTTAAACTGTAATCCTGTTAGAGAGTAGGCAAGCGCCAAATAAACAGTGTTTTGAAACAGTATTTGCTACCATCCGTTCTTCCATCCCAAACAAACGCAAACAGTGACCAATTTGCGCACATGCGTACACAAATCAATTGATTTCACACTGTTCGCGAGTTTTCTCTAGTGTCATTCGATATCATTCGTTTTCGAGCTGGTTGTAACGCACTGAGTGACGATGTTGCAACCAAGTTTCCAACGGAACAACCGCTTCTGTTTTCCGAACCGTGCAACACAGAAACCGCGAAAGCAAGTAACAAATTACTAGTTGAAATCAAGTGTTTTCGAAGCTGCTTCTCGACTTTCTTGTTATGCGGCAGCGGTCGTTTCCTCGACTCTAACGAGGGCGCGGTACTTTCACGCCTAAGGAGATTCAGGAGGGCCGTTGTTTGCCCTTTGACCGCCTCCAAAAAATACAAGTAAGACTCGCTGATAATCAGGGATTCAATCTTGTGAATTAATTTACAACTCTAGCAGCTCCGCCGCTTTCTCCCGGTCGCCTTCTTCAACCGAAGAACCGCTGCTGGCGGCGTGCAGAGGCGCTCAGAGGGCCACCTCAAAGGGCGCAGGCTCGTCTTCCAGCTGGCGCGGGCCATGGCGCGACACTGCGCCGCGTCTCCCAAAGCGCCAGCCGCGCGCAGAGACATCAGCTGCTGCACGAGATGGACGTGCTTGCATGCCGTCACAGACAGCAGGCCATCGGGACAGACGCAGCAAAAGAGTCGGGACAGACGTGGCACTCGCTGCACAAGACTCGGTAGTCACAGGTGTCGGAGATGCGGTCCACGCTGTATTTGATGCCACGCGTCCGTCGCTCCTTAGTACCAGAGAGAACGAACCTTCAAGAGTTATTCTATATGTCCACACTGTGGGTGGAAGTTAGTAGCGCCATATCAGTATACCATACCATATCAGTATATCATTGTGTATACTGTAAGTTTACTGTATAGAATGGTAGGGATTCTGTATACGCTGCACCCTACGACTAGACCCTACGAACAACAATGCAAATACTGTAAACCTGGCAAATGCTGCTCCACAATGAAGTCCCAGACAGCGGGCTATAGGTGCAGGCGAGCCAGAGCCGAGTCGTGGCCGTAGTGCAGAAGACAGGCGCGGACACTGACGCGTCCAGTACCTAGCAAGCACCGTCTGTCGTGACGACTGCGTGGGCGGTGCAACTGAAGCCCAACTCCAGTGGATCCTTCCTCCACGTTCTACTGGAGAGTGGAGACCTCCTTTGGCGCCTTAAAGTAGCAAACCTGTGTACAAAATCGTAGCTACAGTACACCAACACAGCATTGTCGACCTGGAAAGTGGAGGAAGACGTCGACGACAAAGCGGTCCGGTTGCATCGGAAGTATTCGCTTCTATCAGAATCACTCTCTCGGCTATTTCTGCAGTGAAAGCTGAAGAGAGAGCTCCTCGTTGGCGAGCTTCCATCTCGAGAACTCGTCGTAGGACTCGAATTCGAAAGAGTGACTCAGCCAGTTCGTGCTCTTCAGAGATGTGAGTGCAGAGATCCTGTATGTCTCTGAACCTTTCGGTGAACACTTTTCCGCGGACGTCGCAGCTGAGTCCTGGAGGATGCAAATGCAATGGACCTTTACCAGATAGATGGTTTCGCAGTTGCGAAAGCGAAGGGAAGGCCGCGCTCCAACACTTATAGTTATCACACATAAACTCTCCAAAACCTTCCTTTTCAACTAGTGGCCATTTCACCTCTGACACTGCACTTCGCAACTCGGCATTCAACACTACACTTCACGTTTTCGCGCTTCACACAGCTGAGAAGTGGACTGAACGTCAACTGGTCACAACAAAAGCATAAAAAACGTCATGTTTTTACGTATGCGTCACGTCACGTTTGCGTCAACAAGTTACAGTATTCGACGGATGCGTAAAATATCCTAGGACCTAAGTGTAAGAGTGATCGCGAGTAGGTCGGGTCGGGATTCTCTCGTCGAGATTCGAATAAGTAATTAGTACAATGTTTTCGCCGAAAGGACGAATCGACTTTGTACCTTACAACATACATCTAACCAACTGAGTGGTTGCTTGCCTCCGCTGCTGCCCGCCTGCCAGTGCCGGCGACCTATGGAGGGGAACGTCGTGCAAGACTTCTGAAATGACGTCCGGCAGCCCACCGGGCGGCGGCGTCATCGACTACGCCTCTGTAACCGCCGAAGCTGCGCCCTCGCCGTCTTTGAGAAGGTGTTCTCCCGAATACGAGCTGGTCGACTTCCCGCCGAAACCGACCCTGAACGTGGAAGATCTACTGCTCCCATTCTCGGGCAAGAACCTATGGACTGGCTCTTCTGAGCCGACCAGCTCGTGTGGCGAAGAGCCCAGCAGTTCAAGTGGCTGTTATGGGTCAAGTGAAGAGGCAGCGGCTGCAGTGGAAGCACAACCTGATGCTTGTGTAGTCGATTCGACGAGTAAGAGTGTGCAGCAAACCTCCTTGGGTGAAGAGGACATCGGCGACGCGAGTTCTTCAGTCGTTGAGTCTGCGAGTAGCAAACCGGTGCGGCCGTCGGCGAGCTCGGTAGCCTCGGCGTCGTCTGGCCGTAATCGAAGCGCCGAGAACCTGATACCCTCCCACTGGAATCGGTCGATTCGACGCGAGTCGGCCGTCACTGCGTCGAGATTCAAGCAGATGTTCGACTCGGAGGGTCGGCTGGTGTCCGAGCAGCTCTTTCGGCAGTCGGTGTTCAAAGGTGGTCTGTTCGCTTGCGACTGCGTAGCGTCCAATGTTTTTACAATGGCCCATTTGAAGGCGGAGTGGAGGAGTCGATTCGCCAAATGACCTGGTGCTACCTGTTCGGCTTCTTCCCCTTCAACTCCACGTCGAAGGAGCGAGCGACGATTCTGGAGCAGGCGCTCGGTCGCTACCGCGCCGCGCGCCGGCACTGGCTCGAAGTGCTGCTCGGTATGCGTTGCATAGTGACTCGGCAAAAGGTACTGCAATCTATGGAATCGGCCGTCTTCATTCCAGCTTGCTTCCCGGACTTCGATTGCTGGAAGTCGGAGAACTTCCTGGTCGAAGACAGGCCAATGATTGTCGGCTCCGACCCATCGGCTACTGTAGCGTACCTCGAGGCGCGCTCGGCGGACGACCGCGCTCGAGTGCGCCCCCAGCTGCACCATCGCACGGTCGATTCGCTGCTGGATATGGCCGGCGCTCTGCCGACGTCGTCGTCTTCTGACAACGCCGGCATTCTCACTTCCGAAGCAGAGGTTGTGGCGCAGTTGTTACGAGCGCTGGTTTGAAAGCACTTCCTCTTCTTCTCAGATCTTCGCCAAGCGGCTGAGCTGCTCGGTGGAAGCTCTGTACGAGCCGCTTCGCTACATCTCGAAGGACGTTCCCAGGACGGACAGGAACCATCCGGCGTTCCAGTAAGCTGCGCCGCCGTCTATTGCTCCGTAAATTACCGTTTCCAAACGGCGGCCGCTTCCAGAGAGGATAACTGCGACGCTCTGCTGGCGCTTCGGGACGGCCTCGTCACCTTCTGCGTCATGCACCCCGAAATCGGCTACGTCCAGGGAATGAACGACATCTTCGCCCGCTTCCTCGTCGTCTTCAAGTCGGAGGTGGGATAGAGCGGCCGTTTTGCCTCGGTAGCACGTGAGATTGGGGGGGGGGAGTTCCCTCCTTCCCAGCCACGACAAGGATGTAATTTTTGTTACCCCCCCCCCCCCCCCCCCCCACATGGCCTACTACAGTTGACTGGAATTCTTGTTGCCCCCTCTTCCGTGACAAGCGAACAGTAAAATTACGATATTTTCCCAAACGTGGTCAAGATTATTGCCTGTGACGGTATTCTTAAAAACATTATTTAGCCATTTTGGTACATTTTTATCAGAATTGAGCGAAGGTAAGGGTTTTTGTAGGCATTTTTGTCTCACATTTGGAAACCTTCAAAGTTCAAGAACGCGATTCTTGTTCACGTTAACTCCCCCCCCCCCCCTCCCCCCAACCCAAATATCGACGTACCCCGCTCCCCCCCCCCCCCCCCCTAGTATTACGACCAGTCGCACCTATGGACATATTTGCCGCTATAGAAGGATAGAAGCCTGTCTGTCACACGTTGCGCGCACTCTCCAGGCGGTGGCCTTCGTGCTTCCGCCACTACATGGTCAACATCCAGCAGCACTTCATGGCCAACGGAATGCTCAGGCGCATCAGTGAGCCCACTTTCGAGCTGCTGTGGAGGTGTGATTGGTTCGAAAGCGCCCACTTACTGTTCAAGAGATGCTGCGCAGTCTGCTGGAGACGGTGGACGCCGACCTCTGCCATGACCTGCACCTCTGCGAGGCGTCCGAACTGATCTTCTGCCACAAGTGGGAACCACGCGATACTGTAGTTCTCGCATAATTCGCGAACCTTTGCAACAGACGATGTGAATAGCAACTACTGTTACCTTATTGCGCTACAGTAACGCTAGTCATAGTGTCCCCAGGAATCATACTCCCTTTACGATTTTTGCGGAGTGCTTGGATGCAGGAGCTCCTGCATGTTCTCTCTTGTCAGGTGGCTTTTACTGTCCTTCCAACGGGAATTCGGGATGGAGGACGGCCTGTGCCTTCTGGAGATCCTGGGCAGTCACCACGTAGAACTGCACTCCACGCAAGGGTGGTACACGCGCGAGCGCTGGAGACTGCAGCTGAGGGAGAAGGGTGCGCCTCTGAGTGGTACAGCATGCGTCCGGCGATCTGCGCCACAGCGCAGCGCCGCTGCAGGCCACAGCCTGGCGGAGGACGTCCAGCCGTTCGACTACGGATTTGACCTGTTCGCGGCGGCCGCCGTCCTCTACTTGAATCGAAGGCGCATCTTCCTCTGCAACGACGGAGCGCAGATACACCAGTTCGTGTTGGGTCTCGGGGTGGCTGCGGCTT